>JASJET010000137.1:7900000-8067500 GCA_034092305.1 Diaprepes abbreviatus
GGTTTCTACCCAAACGGATGTAGTGGGTGAAACAATTCTACCAAATAAATATCCAAAGCTTTGTTTTAGCTCTAAAACAAATTTTAAAATTAAAAACAAACATTTGTCTAATGTAAAATCTTTGGGATTTGTTTTAGACACAATTTTAAATCAAGGTGGTGGTAAAACCGAGGAGGAGAAATGGCAATTGTGGAAAAGAGCACATGAAATGTATAAAAACATTCTTAACATTTTTAAACCCACTCCTTAACTTTCTTTGGTTCACATAAAAGCTCCTCCCCCAAGTTTTCCACCATCATTTAAATTCATACCTCAACACATTCAGTTTACTTTGCTGAAATTGACTTAAGCTTCACAATAAGAGATTGTTTTAGAAAAGATGGTCTTTAAATGCAAAGACTGTGCCAAGACTTTTACTAGACAAGATAATTTAAATCGTCACGTGAATACCTTACACAACAACATTCCCAAGTTAGAAGATAAAAAGAAGAAGAAGTGTAAGTTTAACTTTAAGTAGATGTGTCAGTTTTACAAAATAAGTATTAACTTGGGTTATATAGATATATTTAATAAAGATGTATTTTTAATTTTAGGTGAAAGAAAATATTGTCAATCTTGTAAAATATTTATTAGCAAATCATTATGGTTCTGCCATTTGCGAACAAACAAACACAAGACAAATTCTTTAGTAATCACAGATGATAACGTTTCTGTTATTAAATCAGCATTTAAACAACGAATCATTTCATATAAAATTTCAGCTACTAAATATCACATAAGTATTAATGAATTTTTCACGGAAATTTTGCAAAAAATAATGGACACAATTAATTATGAAGTTCAAAGAAACACCTGTGTTAAACTCAACATGGAACTTTTTGGCCTCTACCTGAATCCTTCAAATGATAATCATGATGTAAAGTCTTTTAATACGCCATTCCGTATTTTATGTAGTACCACTGACTTAGCTACAGAATTGGATGAAATGATTGCAATTATGGATCGAAAAGCCGATGAGCTGGCAGAAAAAGATTCAGGTAAACGACTTTTCTTAAATATAAATTTAAATTTCAAAAATCAAATTGCTTATAATATATTTTTTGATTTAATTTTAGGATGGATTTTACTGAAAATTTTACATGTGGAAATCAATATAAACAAATTCAATCCACTTAAAGCTTCGTCTTATATTCCTCTGCCAACGGAAATAAGACAGAAAAACGCAGTGATAAATATTCAAAACGACGACGAATGTTGCTTTGCATGGGCAGTAGTTGCAGCTCTGCATTCACCTACAGGACCAATAGACAGAGTGGAATCATATCCTCATTATACAACACTTTTAAACTTTCAAGGTATTCAATTTCCTATGACTTTAAACGAAATAATTAAATTTGAAAATCTTAATAATATTTCTATTAATGTTTATGGTTTAGAAAAAATAAAAAGGAATTTTAAAACCGAAATCGAAATTATAGGACCTTTACATTATACTAAAAATAAGCGAGATCGTCACATTAATTTATTATTAATAGGAGATGATAATGGGAATTTTCATTACTGTTATATTTCAAATTTAGCAAGATTAATTTCTCGACAAATATCTAAACATAATGGAAAAAAATTTTTATGTGATGGTTGTTTGCAATATTTCACTACTGAACAGCAGTTGGTTAGACATAATGCGGTGGATTGCGATTTTGTAAGGATAAACCTTCCTTCTATTGAAAGCAAAATTAATAAATTTGGGAATATTATGCCTGGAAATATTTTAAAATTTCAGAACATACAAAAACAAATTGAAGTTCCGTTCGTTATTTATGCTGATTTCGAATGTATTCTTAAACCTCTGGAAAACAATAATTTTATTAATTTAGATCCTACTTCTCCATATACTGAAAAAAAATTTGAACACATTCCATATTCATTTGCATATTATATAAAATGCTCTTTTGATGATTCACTTTCAAAATTTCAAATTTATACGGGTCACAATTGTGATCAAATTTTTATACCTTATCTAGAAAGAGATGTCTTTGAGATCTATAATAAATATTTAAAACATTCAAAACCAATGAAAAAATTAAATACTTTAGAACAACTGCATTATGAATATACCAACAATTGCCATATATGTAATAAAACTATAATTTTTGATAAGGTTGCGGACCATTGCCACTTAACGGGTTCATTCAGAGGTCCTGCCCATTCAATATGTAATTTAAATTATAACCTACCAAATTTTATTCCTGTAATATTACATAATTTGCGTAATTATGATTGTCATCTATTTATAAAAAATTTATGTCCTAATAAAGAACAATTATCTGTCATTGCCCAAAATAAAGAAAAATATATATCATTTGAAAAATCCATTGAAGTAGATCAATATTTAGATAAGAAAACAGGTCACAAAAAATCAAAATTTTTACATCTTAGGTTCATTGACTCATTTCAGTTCCTACCGAATTCTTTGTCAAATTTAGCTTCCATTCTTAGTGACGATCAATGTAAAGAAGTACTTAAATATTTTAATGATAAAGAAAAATTTAATTATATTCGTCAAAAAGGAGTTTTCCCTTATAAATATATTGATGACATTTCAAAATTAAATGAAACCCAATTACCAGATAAAAAACAATTTTATAACGATTTAACGGATGAACATATCACCGATGAGGAATATGAGAGAGCTAAAAATGTTTGGAAACTATTTAATTGTGATACAATTGGGCAATACTCTGAGATTTATCTAAAATCAGATGTATTACTGTTGGCGGATATTTTTCAAAATTTCAGAAAAACTTGTATAGAGACTTATAAATTAGATCCGGGTCATTATTACACTTTTCCAGGTTTAAGTTTTGACGCTTGTATGAGATACACTGGGGTAGAATTAGAACTATTAACAGACCCAGATATGTTACATTTTTTTAAAAGTAATGTAAGAGGAGGAATCAGTACCTGTGTATGTAGGAAATCTATAGCAAACAATTTATTTCTTTCAAATTACGATCCATCACAACCAACAAAATATATTATGTACTTTGACGCAACTAATCTTTACGGATATGCTATGTCTCAATATCTTCCACAAAAAGATTTTATTTGGCTAACAAGTCAACAAATTCAAAATTTAGACATAATGAATATTTCTGACACTAATGAAAAAGGGTATGTTTTAGAAGTTGATTTAGAATATCCAGAAATTTTACATCATTTTCATAATGAATTTCCGTTTTGTCCTGAAAATTATAAGCCTCAAAATTCTAAAACTTTCAAATTAATTCCCAATTTAAGAAATAAGGAGAAATATGTAATTCACTATACTTTATTAAAAGAGTGTATTAAATATGGAATGAAATTAACTAAAATACATAGAGTAATACAGTTTACACAGTCTCCATGGTTAAAAAAATATATTGATCTTAATACAAAATTAAGAAATGAATCCACAAATAAATTTCATAAAAATTTGTATAAATTGGCAAATAACAGTGTCTACGGTAAAACAATGGAAAACGTTGACAAAAGAACCGATATACGCTTAGTTACTCAATGGTCAAAGAACCACAGAAAAGATGGTGCGGAAAATTTAATTGCCAAACCTTCATTTAAAGACGTCACTGTATTTTCTGAAAATTTAGTAGCAATTCAAATGCGAAAAGTACTAGTTCAATATGATAAACCTGTCTATGTAGGCTTTAGTATTTTAGATATATCAAAAACGGTGATGTATGACTTTTTTTATGGGTTTTTAAAACCTTTATATAAGAATGATATTAAACTTCTGTACACAGATACAGATTCCTTTATTTTGGAAATTAAGACAAGTAATGTTTATGAAGACATTAGGGTTAATATTGATAAATTCGATACTTCAAATTATGATGTTAATAATATTCATGAAATACCAATAACTAAATCTGTTGTTGGAAAGTTTAAGGATGAATATGCTGGTGAACCAATAGAAAGCTTTTATGGCACAGGGGCCAAAGCTTATTGTGTTAAGTCAGAAAATGGGTTGCTTAAAAAAGCTAAGGGGATAAAGAAAAGTAGCATTAAAAAACAATTAGAATTAACACATTATAAAGATGTTGTAGAACAAAATTCAAAAGCTTTCTGTACAATGTATTTGTTTAGATCTCGACTTCACAATATTTATACAGAATTAGTTAACAAATTAGCACTCACTTCTAATGATGATAAAAGATTTAAAATTCCCAATAGTTATGATACATTAGCATGGGGTCACCAAGATATTCCATTTTTTCAGTGGTTAATAGACCATGAAAATGAATTATAAAAAATTCTTTTAAGATTAAAAGTTTTACTCTTCAAGGCTAAATTTGAAGTATTTAAGAACATGGTAAATTTTAAAATTATATCAGTATAAAATATACCACCGTCTAGAATAAATATGTGTTTAGAATCTTTTGAAAAAGAAATTGATAACAAATTATATAGAACATATGAAAAAAGACTTTCTTCATTTAAATTCTGGAATGGAAAATTAAATCCTAAAGTGTTAGCCCAATCAGGGTTTTATTATTTAGCTATTCATGATGTTTGTAAATGTTTTTACTGTGGTGCAGAAATATTTGCCTGGAAAATTGATGATTGTCCAATTGAGGAACATTATCGTCACTGGAAGAACTGTGACTTAATCGAGTGTTTGTGGTTAGGTGAAAAAAATAAAAAATGTGAACCTGTTGTCCTTAAAGTGAAAGAAAATATGTCAACATCTTTCATTTTTTTATTAGTTTTAATAACTATGTTTGTATCTCTAATTGGTAAACAAATTATTTAATGTCCTTAAAGTGAAAGAAAATATGTCAACATCTTTCATTTTTTAATAGTTTTAATAACCATGTTTGTGTCTCTAATTTGTAAACAAATTATTTAATATTTTGAAAAAAATGTCTATATATTGTAGAAAATTAATTAAAACTGTTCAGTCTTATTTCAATCTCTTATTGTTTTGTTAATAGACAATTAAAATTGAAAAGTGTTTTAATGGCATCCCTTATCAACTACATTGTTTTGCATTCAATTTTAAATAATACTTTATATGTACTTTATCCTCCAAGGGTTTTAAATGGAATGGTGTGTTTTGAAAACGATACCTCTACTATTAAACCTGAAATATGTAATTATATGAAAGCTATGAATATTAATAATTATTCAACTGCTTTCGCATATAATATGAATAATAGTCAATCTAATAGTAATTTTTTCAAAATTTACTTTCATTATCCAAATAATACAATTTTTGACACTAACTGGATTGAAAAAAATAAAAAACCATTTACGATTTCTAGCTGTGCTCATGTTAAAAATGATGAGGAAGGTAAAAACTGTTTAATTCTATTTATCTTCAATATAATTTTATCAATAGGTAGTTTTTCACTTTTGTCGTTCTTGACAATTTTGTTTTATCAAGATAGGTCATAAAAATTTAATAAACTTGCCTGACCTTGAAATTTATAGAGGAGTGGGGTGGATAAGATATATTCAGACCCAGTATTTTAGTTTTCAGTTAGCATCAAGACATCATGTTTAATAGTAGCAATTTTAATGGATATAAATCCAGTTCTAGTGAAACTAATGATAAAATTAGTCAGTGTAGTGAAAAATTATTAAATTCAAAAATCTACTATCTTAACAATTCCTTATCAAAATTTGTTTGTGTTGGAATTGGTATAAATGATTTTACACCAAAAGTTCTAATTGGAGGTCGAAATGGATTTCACATTTACTTGAATGAAGAAGAATGGAAAGAACTTCAAAAAAATCAAGGAGTGTTGGTGAATTATTTTTATTCTTCTCAAGCATATGCATACCCACTAAAAATTGAAAAAATCACAGTGTTTTTTGAAAAAATAAATCATTCTCCTGTTATCAGAATTCAAAAGGATGAACATTATGTGATTCTGGGAAAAGAATCAATAGATAAATTAGTTGAAATCGACGAACTTGTTGACTACAGAATTCATATAATTAAAAAGCAAGAATTTTCCAAATATTTTAATTTGTTTCATCACTATAATTATCAGTCAGGAGATGTGTTGTCTCATATTTATAATGTTTTGGATCCATGTCAGAATTTAAACAGTGAGAATGTCGGAACTGTTTTAGAAATGTTATCTCTACATAAACAGGAATTAGAAAACAAGTTAAGAAAATCCGGTGCATTACAATAGAAATATGAAGAAATCAGTGACAATCAGTGAGAACAATAATAAAGTTTATATATTAGTGACATGGGACTTTGCATTTAGACAAGCTCGAAAAAGTGAATATCAGAAATTTTATCTTGACAGACTAAGATTTGAAAAACGAGTTGAACAATGTGAAAGTATTCTTAAAAGTATTTTTGATGTAGATCATAGAAAAAAAATATATATTGAAAGATTTAATGTAAAAATATAAATTTATATTGTTAATCTCAGTTGTAAACATCTTAAAAATTATATTGTTAGTATTTGTTGTAAAAAAGGATTATCATAAATAAAAAAATATGTTATATAAATAGGTCTTTTATTTAAAAATTTGATATACAATATTACTTAAAATTAATTACAATACATCTTTTTTAAGAATCCATGAATTATGTGATTTATCGAATCCTAACCATTTAACAAAAACTTGGTTCCCTTTCTTCCTTAAAATTTTTTCAACCAAAAATACATCTGGATGTTTAACTTTTTGTAACTCTTCTTGGTAGAAACCTCCTTCAATATATTCATTTTTACTATCTTTTAATAAATAGGTGGGTGGATTTGTTAACTGAACCTTTCTAATTTGAAAAATTTCAGTTGACCAATTTGGAGTATATCCTTTTTCAAAAGCTTCTCTTTGTTTGGAAATTCTAACAAAATCATTTTCTTTAAATTTAGTGCGCTTTAAATCAAATGTTTTTTTAAAAGTAAAAGAATTTTGCAGTATAGTTTTCTCATTTTTTTTATTAACCTCAACAGGTCTATATCCGGTAGTTCTATGAATACTGTTATTATATTTTTCAATAATAGTGGGTAAAATAGAGTACCATTGGTAATTCCCTCTATTACTAAAATATTTCCACATTATATTTTTTAAAGTTCGATTTACGCGTTCTACAATACTCGCTTTGAGATTAGAGTAAGTATTATAATGATTAATTTTGTAATAATTCATAAGATCTTTAAAATCTTTATTGAAAAATTCTTTTCCCAAATCTGTCTGCAAATTTTGCGGTTTACTTGTTTTTTCTAAAATTTTTTTCATAGCTTCAGTTACATCTTTTCCTTTTTTACTTTTAAGTGGTTGAGTCCAAACATACTTTGAGAATGCATTTATCACCACCAAAATATATCTATAACCTTTATTAAATTTGGAATAGGGTTGCATCTCTACCAAATCAGCTTGCCATAAGTCATTTAGGCTTTTAACAATAGTTCGTCTTCTTCTATATCTTCTTCTTGCCGGTTTATGTAATTCATCTACAACTGTTTCTTTAATATTTTTACTCATAGTACTAGAATAAAATTTCTTAATACCTTCTTTAAATAACTTATTTTATTTGTTTGTTATCTTTTTTTAGCAAATCTTCGATTTTATATTCCAAAGTTTTAAAAGATGCATTATTCGAATCTTTGACTTTTTTGATTTCATCTTCGATTTTATATTCCAAATTTTTAAAAGATGCATTATTCGAATCTTTGACTTTTTTGATTTCATCTTCAATGTTGGTAATTCTTACATTAATTTTTGTTTCAAAAACAACAAGTGATTTTATACTTTCGTTTCTCATTTCTCTTACTGTTGCGTTTAATTCTTCTCTAGAATATGCCATTGTGTCATTAAACTCTTTTCTAGAAACTTCGGCTGCTCTTTGAACTAATTCGTTTAGTGATTTTATTTCTTTTACCAATTTATTTTCTAGATTTTTTATATCTTTTCCTAATTGAAATTCTACATTTGTTAAATTTAATTTTATTTCTACCAATTTTTTTTCTATTTTCTTTATATCTAAAATCGCTTTTTCAATTTCAATTCTTACATCGTTCAAAGATTTTTCATAATCATTTAACTTTGTTGAAATTTCTTCAATTTTTGAACTGTGTTGTGCAAGTCCTTTTTTTAAATCATGGATAGAGGTGTTAATCATAGCTTGTATTAGTTCTGCTAAAGATTCTAATTCTTTTTCTAATCTTTTATTCAACATCTTTTGAAAATATTCATCGTCAACAGTGGTTTTTAATTCTGTTTTTAGATTGTTTAATTGTGAGATTATCTCCATGATTTGTTCACTATTTTTTAAAATTTCATTTTTAAATTTATTTTCAATTTTTTCATCTACATTTTGTAAATCTGTGTTTAATTTCTTTTCCAAATTTTTCAAGTTTAATAGAATTATTTCAGCATTATTTTCAATTGAATTAATTTTCTGATTTATTTCAATAATATTATCGCTATCTTTTTTATGGATTATAAAGTGTGTATTCATAGCTCTCTCTATTTGTTGTGTGTTTTTATTCATACCATCATGAACGTTTTGAAAATTACCTATTTCTTCAGAAACCCTATTATTAAGTTTGTTCGTAAATTCTTGGAACTTTGATACCATATCTTTTATAATAATTTGTTTAACATTTTCTATTGCAGAAGTATCATTTATTTTTGATTTAACCAATGTTATTTCATTTTTTATGTTATTTTCAAAACTCTTTACTTCATCATATTTCTGTTTTATTGTTTTAAAATCATCCTCACACTTCGATGTTTTTTGAGAAAAACTTTTTAATAGTTCATCATTGTCTTTGACAATATTTTTTATATTTAATATCCTGTTATCATAGTTTGACACAACATTTTCTTCAAATAACTTAATTTTTTTCGAAATAGATTCCACATTTTCATCATTTTCACTAACTCTCTTTTTTAAATTTACAATATCATTTTTTAACACAGGTTCAAATCTTTGAACAATTTTATTTTCTATATATTTATCATCACTTTTAAAATTTTTTAATATTTCATTTTCAACATTGGCTAGTATTTTATTTTCTATTGTAGGTATATCTACTGTATACTTTTTAGAAATATGACGTCCAAATTTATCAATGGTCATTTTAACAATGTTATGTAACAATATTTACTACATTCTTTTATACAATTATATTGGCTTCTTTCAATTCTTCAATAATAGAAATAATTTCGTTGTTATGTCCTGTATTCCCAGCCATCATAGATGCTACCAACAGTCGAAGTCTATCAACAAGTTCATTTACGTTATCCCAATATACGTAATCGGTATAAGGTTTATTAACTTTTAAAGTTATTCCGGATCCTGTTCTTTTCGAAGATATTCGAGTTTCCCTGTATGGAGCTTTTCGTCTGTCAAAAAATCCTTGAACTATATTATGCGTTTCGGGATTTATGGTTTTAGTTTTTGTAATTCCTTTATTTTGTAAATAAGGCCCTATTATAGAAATATATTTTTGTGATCCATTTCCCTGTACCTGCTCATTTGGATCATAATTTCTACGGTATGCATTGGTTCTCTTTAAAATATCCATATAATTTTCCAAATCTTGTTTTTTATAACCTACTGGTTCCTTTTTAAATAATAATTCATATAAACCTGGTGTACCTGTATAAGTTATACCTTCAACTTTTATGTTTTTACCGATAATTTCTATAGGTCTTTGTGTTAAACCCAAAAAGAATTTCTCAGTTTCAAAATCATGTACTATTCCATAGAGGTGATCAAACTTATGTTCCACATCTTTTACCCCTCCGTCAATATATTGACGAGGTAATTCATGAAATCCTGATAAATATTCTTGATATAAAGGTGTACTGACAAATGTTTGAATTGTTTGGCGTGTTTGTTCTAATATATCCGAAAGATTTCCTACCGTAGATTGTGAAATTGAAGAAGGGGTGGTTTCTGCTATGACACTTGTTTGTTGTAAAGATGGCATCTGACTATGTGAAGCTATACTGGTTTCCCAATCAATAATTGTTGGTATTTCTGTAGGAAGAATTGGAGTTTTCCCTGTCTTTCTTTTTTCTGGTGTTGATGTTCCATACTGTAGTTTTTTTCTTGGTGTTAGTATTGGAAACAATCTTTTTTCTGGTGTTTCATAATTTTTTTTAATGGGTGTTTGTAGCTCTTCCTTTACCTCAGCCGATTCAATTTTACCAATTGTTGAAATTAATTGTTGTAGGGGTTGAGTTATTGGTTTATAGGTTTCCTCCAATTTGGATTGTGCTTCAAATTCAGCATTTTTTAAACTTTGATATTTTTGTTTAACAGCTTTCCTTGACTTAACAAGCTCTCTTGCTAAGCGTTCATTCATGATTAGTTAAATTTTTCACAAAACTTTTATTTTTATAAGAAAATATATGAATCAAATCCTTTTCGATATCGACCGGATTTTAAATTCGAATCCTTGTCTATTACCAAAAATCCAAATTTATCTTTCCAACACATCAAACATAACTCATTAAATTGATTAAATGACATATCAACATTAACATGATCATCATAAATATGTTTTAAGTTCGTTTTGTCTTGTTGAAATATAACAATCAAATTCGCATTGTCACGAATTAATTGTTTTGGAATCGAAGAATACGTTTGACACAAATAAAAACAATCAGTATTTTTATGTCTTCCGAAACAAAAATAATCTTTTACAACATTCTGATTGCAACACACTATATCATCAAATATAATTATGGAATTTGGTTTTATTTCTTGTGGAGAAACAATATTTTCTTCATTTTCGGATTCATAATATCCAATTTCTCTCAATGGTTTAAAAAGTAATCTCAAATATTCATATTTTGGTTGATATAGAGACTTTGAATAAATATATAAATTTTCAAACCGTAAACCATTGGGATCTTCAATTAAACTTATAATGATATTAGTTTTACCACACCCTGATGGACCAATAATTAACCCCCTTTTACTAGAGCCTTCAAACAATTTTCCATGTTTTCTAAAATTATTTCTTGAAGTCTCATGGTCTTTAATAATAATTGAATAAGGTTGTTTGACAATTTTCATATATAAGAGGATGTATAAAGGGTAAGTTCTAATTTAAAACTAGTCAGTTTGTTCCAAGATTTCAATTATATAATGCCAATCTCATATAAGCAACAATCCATTTATAAAAGAAGAGTCAGAAAAAGAGGTAGTGGTTTAATTAATACTCTAATAAATAAGTTACCTTTTGAATTACATCTACCTGGGTATAATTTTTGTGGACCTGGAACCAAACTAGAAAAGAGACTAGCTAGAGGCGATAAAGGCATAAACTTATTGGATGAAGCTTGTAAAGAGCATGACATTGCCTATGCACAATCAAATGATATAAAAAGCCGACACGCTGCTGATAAATTATTAGGTGACAAAGCTGCCGAAAGGTTCAGAGCAAAAGACGTCACTTTTGGAGAAAAAACTGCTGCACTTGGAATAAGAGGTGCAATGAAAATTAAAAGAAAATTTGGTATGGGATTAAAAAAAAAGAAGGAAAAACAGAAGTCGAAAAACTCGTCTAGGACGAGGAATAACTTTATCTCAAGCTATTTCAAAAGCAAGACAAGCACTAAACGGAAAACAATTTAAAAGTTTGACTGATATTATTCAAACCGCACTTAGATCTATCGGAGATAGTAGAATATTATCACCAAAAAATAGAATCATACCAATTCCAAAAACTGGTGGATTTCTACCTCTTATTCCTTTATTTGCTGGTTTGTCCGCTTTAGGTGCTCTTGGAGGAGGAGCAGCAGGTATTGCGAAAGCTGTCAACGATGCAAAAGCTGCTAAAGAAAAATTAGAAGAGTCCAAAAGACATAATAAAATGATGGAATCTATAGCAGTAGGAAAACAAGGAAGTGGTCTTTATTTAAAACCATATAAAACTGGATGTGGATTATATCTGAAACCTTATTCAAAAAACTGTTAAAACAAATACCTCGAAAACCACTTACAAATTATGATTTAAGTAAATATATTAATCTACTTAAAATTCCCAACTTTCGAGGTATATTCATGAGAGATAAATTACCAAAAAAAATTAATAAAAATGAAAGTGGTATTGTTAATCTCGATAAGAATAGTGGTGATGGAACTCATTGGACTGCATACATAAAAAAAGGGAAAAATATTTTATATTTTGATAGTTATGGCAATTTGCGACCATCTACCGAATTAACAAAATATTTTTTCAGCGATAAAAAGAAAAATATTGTGAAATATAACTACGATCATTATCAATCAATTAACAAAACAAATTGTGGTGAGCTCTGTCTTAAATTTCTTTATAATAATGGTTGAAAAACAATATTAATTCATTTTGTTAAAAATTTTTAAAGAGATATGTCGTACAGTTTTGTCATTAGTGGTAATTCCCCCACGCTTTCTGTTAATATTCATCCTCCAATATATTTAGATGAAAATTTTGAATATTCCATTGGACTTGTAAATTTTGAAACTTTTAATGCTATTCCAAATATTGATGAGACTAATAATCTTTTCATTTATGACTCAAATAAAGAAATAAGAATACCACCAGGTAGTTATGAAATAGATGATTTAAATAATTTTATTCAAAAATTTTTGGACAATCGTACTTTTCTTCATATTTATGCCAATAATAATACTTTACGAACACATATTAAAACAGATATTCCTATCTCGTTTCGTGATGGAACTATAGGAAAAATATTAGGTTTTAAAAATAAGGAATTAGAAGGTCTTAAGGAGCACATTTCAGATTTTCCAGCGGAAATTATTAAAGTAAACGCCATAAACATCGATTGTAATATTGCCGAAGGATCATATTTAAATGGAAAACCTGTTCATATAATACATCAATTTTTTCCTAGTGTAGCTCCTGGTTTTAAAATAATAGAATCACCACAAAATGTCCTTTACTTTCCTGTTACTGTAAAGGTAATAGACAATATAAACATTAAAATAGTAGATCAAGACGGTGATCTCATCAATTTCAGAGGAGAAACGGTAACAGTAAGACTACATCTTAAAAAAATAGATGAATAATGGTTATTTTATATAATAAAAAAGTCTCAAATTATAATTTTTCAAAAAAATTTTACTGTAAAAACATTAATAAGAAAGATACTAAACGACATTTAACTAGTAATAAATTAAACTCTCAAAGGTTAACACCTTCTAATAAAAAATTTCTGATAAGTTTAGGTTTCAAACTAAAATAAAATGGAATATTTAAATGTAAAAGAAAATATTCTTGTAGATGAATCAATATTAAGCTGGGAAATACTATCATTTGAACCTTTCAATCCTACAAAACTTGGATTAAATGATGAAATTAGAATTGCTCTACAACAAACAGGAAAATATCCTTTACCTTGCAAAAGTGAATTATATTTAGAACTTCAAGTTACCAAAGAAGATGATACTCCATTGGCTAATACGGTATTAATCAACAATGCTCCAGCATTCTTGTTTAAAGAATTACGTTATATTTTAAATGGTGTTACAATTGATTCAGTTCGAGATGTAGGAATTACTTCAACTCTTAAAGGATACATATCATTTAATCAAAACGAAAGTGCTAAATTGGAAAATGCTGGATGGTATCCAAAAACGAAACCTAAAGAAAAAATTATGACTGATGAAAAAGGAAACGTTTCCCTATGCGTCCCATTAAAAATGTACTCGGGATTTTTTGAAGATTATAACAAAATAATTTTAAATTCACAACAAGAACTAATACTAATAAGAAGCAATGATGACACTAATGCTTTAGTAACCACAAGTGATGATGAAAAACCGAAAATTAAAATAACCAAACTTTGTTGGCGAGTTCCACATCTTACTGTGGCCATTCCCCAAGAATTGGCACTAACGAAAATTATTGATAAAAACAATGATATTCTTCTTACTTTCCGAAGTTGGGAATTAATTGAATATCCAGAGTTATTAGAAAATACAAGACATAATTGGCCTGTCAAAACCTCCACAAAAATTGAAACACCAAGACATGTACTAATTGCTTTTCAAAAGGATAGACGTGGTAATTTAAAATCAGATATGAGTAAATTTGATCATTGTGACCTAAGGAATATAAATGTGTTTTTAAATTCAGAAAGATATCCTTACCAGGATCTCCAGCTTGATTTTAAAAATAATAAGTTTGCTACCCTGTATGAAATGTTTTCTGAATTTCGTCAAGTATATTATAACTTTCCAATAGAACCAATATTTAATCCCAAAGAATTTAAAGATAATGCACCTATTGCTTACATTAATTGCTCTCATCAGAGAGATTTATTACAATCCGGCCCAGTAACCATGAGAATTGAATTTGAGACAAAAGAAAAAATATCGGGAAAAACAGCTGCGTATTGTGTTATAATACATGATAAAGTATTTAGCTATAATCCATTAACAAAAATTGTTAAACAACTTTAACTTCTCCCACCACATCAAATATCATTATTAAAATGAAAATATATCGAATAAGATCAGTTGTTTCTATACCATAGTTTGTTGCACATCAAATGGAATGTACAAAATACAAAAAGAAAAAATAGAACTATTTTTAAAAAAAATTAAACATCTAAAAAATCTTATTGAAGACTATTCGAAAAAACAATTTGTAATAAAAAAATTTAGTACTTTAAAAATTTGCTAAATAAAAAATGAGAATAGTTATGGATGTTCAAGGATTTAAGGATGAACACAACAAGTTTATTCCTAAAGAACTTGCAATGTTTGATGGACATAAAATGAGTCATTATATTTTTAAACCACCGTATCCACTACAAATGCTTCCACCAGAAACATACAAGCAAGCAGAATGGTTAATGAAATTTCATCACTGCATCAATTGGAATACAGGATATATTCCTCTTCATAATTTTTCATCTATAGTAAAAAACTTAACAGAAAAAGGAGAATTCATTTATATTAAAGGAGAAGAGAAAGCTAATTTTATTAGAAAATATTGTACTAAGCCAATAATTGAATTGGACGAACAACCTGTTTTAAATAAATCATCTCCTAAATGTTTTTATCATTCTCAATCACCTTCAATGTGTGCCCTTTCTAATGTATTCTTTATGTATAAAAATTTTTTTATGAATGAATAAATTAACAATGAATGTAATAATATTTTTTTATTTATCCACATCCCCACATTACTAACAGAAAATTATATTTTCCTATCTTTACATAATCAAATATTTAAACATAACAGCCGTTACACAATAATAAAACAACTATACAAATTTAAATAGTTTATTTCACACCAACTTTAATTAACCAATAAATCAATACATAAATTTATTTCTTTATTGAGTCCAATTTTTTTAAGTTCATCAAAGAATTTTAACACATTTTTAGTCTTCAAAAATTCACTACAAAATTCTGCTGCTTTTTTACAACAATTTGCATGATCAACATATTTTATATATAACAATAAATCTTGACCCTCACTTTCTTCTTCAACTAAACAAGATAAATATCTGGAACATGCTTCGTTCATAATGAACCCTTCATAAAGGTCCCTCACAAAATTTTCAATTTTAGGCATCATCTTCACCACGCGATTTGATTAGTTCTTGTAATACAACAGGATCTCTAATATATTGGTTTAAATGACGAACTTCATCATGAAACCAACTTAACTTCACTAATTCACGTATAAACTGTACAATATCTTTGTTTTGAAAATAACGTTCGCACAATTTCACAGCCTCTATATGGTTTTTAGATATATCCAAATAATATTGAAACCAAGATGGACCACTATCAACTGCATAATGTTCGAACTCAAAAGCAGAACTTTTACATTTTTTATAAAATTTTTGAATTAATAAATTTAATTCACTTTCGTTAGAAGCAGAAGACATATTTCATTTTAGTATGTTTTAAGCTGGTAAAGTGTTGCTTTTATAATCAAAATTTAAAGAAGGGATACAAGGTCATGTTAACATGTATACGAAGTAACTCGAATGTATACGAAGTAACTCGAATGTATACGAGATAATTCGAATGAGAAAACAAAAGAGGAGGAGGATGAAAAGTGTTGATGATACGAGGTTTTTTAATAAGTATAATGAGAGATTTGAAAAGTATAATGAGAGAAGAAAAGAGGAGGAGGATGAAAAGTGTTGATGATTTACTCTTACTCCTCCTCCTCCTCTTTCCTTCTCTCATATATCCACTACTAATGGTGAAAAAAAAATTTTGAAAAATTTGAAAATAAAGAAAATATGAACCAAAAAATTCCAAAAATCAAAAGAAAGGAAGCTTGACCGCCGGACGGGGTTAACGGGAAGTTGTAGGGGGCGTTTTTTTTTATTACTCCCACCCGCCGAGGACATTTTTGTAAATATGTAGCAAAATAATGGTTAGAAATATCAAAAAAATTTATTTGAAAAAAATGTAGAGGAAGTTTAGTACTATATGGTAGAAAAGTGGAGGGGGGTAGTTTGTGTCCATAACAGAGATACGGTGAGTTATAAAATCATATTATTCTCAATTATATATATATATATATATATATATATATATATATATATATATATATATATATATATATATATATATATATATACTGCATATATGCATACCACCTTACCCCCTCCAACTTTTTGAATGTATATAGAGGCCGGTATTAGAATTATTTCATCATTGCTCATTCGACCGTCAAGATGGAAGATACACCGAAGAAGATTATTGGCATTGTCAGGCCATTCGTGCCCGGCAAGCTATGTAAGTGTGAGGAGTGCGGGGGTACCGCACCAGGAGCAGCACCACCCGCAACACCGACACCACCAGCGACGGCGACACCGCCAGTCAAGCTTTGGCAGCCCGAGCTCGTGGTGCCGCCAGTGAGAAGACCAAGGGCTGCACCTAGGTCGGTGTTAATATCGTTGGGTATTACTCCACGGTAGGCACCCGACCTCCCCCCAGGCCCTTTTAGGGCCACAAAAACGATCCTTTTCAGGACCACATTATATTTTGATCATAGTTTAGTAATCGTCACTTATGGGGCGAGATATTCGTTTAACGACGATTTGTCTCGTAGCTTAAGTGCCAAGTTATATGCTTGAGAACCTATGAAAATGTTAACAGTCCAAACAAGGTTTCTATTAATTTTTTTTGTAATGTATTCTTCACAAAATGTTAAGAACTAGTCTTATTGTCTATACAAAGAAAAAAAAAAACAAATCTAATTCCTTATTTAAAGTTTTTGAAAAAATCAATAATTCTATAAGCTCTCACCAATACACAACATTTAGAATCCGTTGGTGGGGTGGGCGTAGTTCTATATATATGAGACTGGGCCAGTTACACATACATATATATATATATATATATATATATATATATATATATATATATATATATATATATATATATATATATATATATATATATATATATATATATATCAACTCTCATACGATGAACATGGAGGATGAAAGACCCGCCAGCAGAGGCTCATCCATCTTTAGCGATGACACCGTCGCCGGCAACGTTGGAGACCTGCAGGACTTCGACGAAAAAGAGGTGGATTTCGAAATTGACGTCCTACGTTGGGACGACTTGGATGAGCCAATTACGCTGCTGTATGACCACGATCCGGGTCTCGTGGAATTAAACGATGCAGGCGATTGGGTCTTACAAAAACTCGAAACTTTGTCGTCGCAGCCAGAGCCGGACTCGACGGAAAATGCGGTGCTGCAAATTCCAGCATCACCAACACCCGACGATCCGCAGGGCCCCTGCGATTCGTCAAGCTAGTGGTCGACCAGCGAGGATGGGGCACCATAAGCCCCACACTCTCCCTGGCCCTTTTTAAGGGCACACAACAACGGTCCTTTTCAGGACCACAAAATACTTTGATCGTAGTTTTAGCACATATTAGTACTTTGTTACTAATATTGTATGTATAGAATATACAATATTAGATACAAAGTATTAAAAGTTTAGGTGCTGGTGGAACCCAGCAAAATCGTTCGTTCTTATTTGAGACCACAAACAACTTTTGGTCTCAATACGTAATACGACATTTGTTTTCACCCCCACCACTATTTTGTCTCTATATATACGACCACCAATACTTATTACAATCATTTCAGTTCAACATGTCTGAGAGTGAACAGCAACCCATCCAATGCCTTGTGGTAGATTCTACCACAGACGATTGTCTTGAGTGGAAGTTGGACGATCCCAGATGGGAAGAACTTTGGCGGTTCATAGTCGAATACGCTGAGGACAGCACCGCCACCACCGCCGTTGATGATGACGGGCCGTGCGACTCAACAACACAATAAAGAGTCGCATGTTTTTGCAACCAAACGGTCCTTTTCAGGACCACAAAATACTTTGATCGTAGTTTTAGTTGGTTATAATACTTTGTAACCAATATTTTATGTTTTTTTTTTATAAAAAACATACAATATTGAGATGCAAAGTATTAGAAGTTCTGGCGACAGAACCTTAACTTCTTAAACCGAACCATGTTTTAGCATACTTGTAAATATTATCAAAAAATATTTACAACTATTACTATTGCGTAGTTAATGGATTATTCACTCTTTTTATTACCTAATATTATGTGGAAAAGGTCCTATATGAAATAACACACAAAAAATATATTTTCAAGACATTTTTATTCTCTTTATAAAATATAAAAATCTGATCAAAGACTTTTTTTTATTAACTACAAAATATATATATTTATATGTATATATATATACATATATATATATATATATATATATATATATATATATATATATATATATATATATATATATATATATATATTTACAAACTTAATACCATAAATTAAAAGTTAGTACCTACAACTACCTAACACCTACTACATAATTTATTAAAGTCCCCTAATTGTCTCTTATATCGCACACGTTCCATCTTTTTTAACTCTAATTGTCTTTCCAGTTCTAAAATGTCACTCTCACACGCACTCACTTTTTTCACTAAGTTTTTTTTTCATTCGATAAATGTCCGATAGTTTGCTCTTCTGCGAATTGGTGAAGTCTTCAACCCACTCCGGTTGAGATGTCTCGGAACATATTAAAGAAGAAGAAGCGCTTAAAACGCTTCTTCATAGGTTTCTGGCATCCCAATATCGGCGACAGTGGCGCTGGGGAAGACTTTACCTCCGACACTACTTCCTGCTCTACGCTGGCCGGTGTTGATGGCGTTGGTGGTATTGGTCCATCGGGGCCTTCGATCACTTTCACTTCTACGGACAACGGCTCTTGCGGTGCTGTTTTCAGGAAGTCGGGTAATGGAACAGGGGTGGAGGGATGCTTAAAGTTAAACTTCTTCTTTCCTTGCCCCACACCTTTAATCGCCGAATAAAAGGTTTTATATCGGCGATTTCCGACTTCCGCATAGTCAAAAGCTTCTTTAATTTGGAAGCTTTCGGAGAAGATTCCTTGTTAGGCCGCGATGCTTTTCGCACAACCACATCACTTATTATGTTGATTTTCGGCTCCTTCTCCTCCGTCCAACATTCGAGGAATTGCGCAGCCGACTGCACCAACTCTTCGTCGCGACCATCATCCAGGGCTCTGTATTCGGCATCTTCTTGCTCCCTGCCGTTCCAATTTTCGAATACCCCCGGACTTAACACTTCGAAGCCACTGATGTTTTCCAACATGCCTTGTTGGGAACCGCAGCTCACGTCAAGAGCATCCAAAAGAGACCTTACACTCGATGACATCTTCGATACTACAACTCACACTATAACTTTATCTTACTACTGCACTGCTTGGTGTTCTGACGAACTGTGAAGAGCTCGAGCCAGCAAGTCTGCTTTTATGCCCATTTCCCCCACTACACCACCTTTATTCCTTTTGTTCGATGAATTAAGTATAATATTTAAACTTGTCAGATGCAAGGCCAAGACCAAGGCCGACGTAACCGGCAATACCAGGGTCGTTTTCAAGGTTGTAATTTTTATGGATTTTTTTTTGTCCCTGTCAAGGTTATTTTAAAGAAACATATAAATATAGTACTAAACTTGTCAGATGCAAGACTAAGGTCAAAGTACCCGTCAATGTCAGGGTCGTTTTCGACGTTGTAGTTTTCAAGGATTTTTTTTTTGGTCCTGTCAAGGTTATTTTAAAAAGTAATACATAAATAGAGTACAGCGATTGAAAAGTACAACATATTCAAACATCATGTTGCCAACTGATGAACAACCTAGTGAAGCAGCCAAAACAGACAGTCATATACCAAAAGCTTTTTATTTAACTTGTCATCATTGTAAAAGACTAGGTATCTGCTGGCGGAATGATCTTACGTACGACTTCAACTACATTGACCTTTTCAGGGTTAAATTTGAACAATGCGGCTTTTGTGGACTAGTTTACTACCAGTTCAAGGACATTAATGAACGTGCCATCCAGAGAAGAAATTGGGTCATAGAAGAAGCTTACCTGTACAGAAGAAATTAACATGTATTTTATTTCTTTATTTTTTAATTTTTTTGTTTGTTATATTTTTTTTTATTTTTTAATAATAAAAAGTAAAGTCAATCTTTTGTTATATTTTAATTTTTTTTTCCAATAAAACAATAGTAAAATGAATATGTATGTGTATTTATTAAACATCACCTAAAATACGTTTTGCAATCCATATTTTTCTGCAGAGTCCGTTTATTAATGAAATAGAACCATATATTAGGATGAAATCTAATGGTTTCAAATCAGTCTCACATAACAATGTCCGAAGTAAACACTATTGATAAGTTCGGTCGCAAAAGAAAATTTAAGGATTTTAACTTTATGCGAGGTCCTTCACGAATAGGTTTTAAACTTACACCTAATGGAGATTACGACATGGGAAGCAAAAGATTGTGCTATTTAGCAGAACCTCTTGAAGGAGACGATGCGACCACACGAAATTATGTTGATAATAACCTTGCTCAGTGTGTGCAAGATACGCAGAAAGCTTTACATGACTCAACAATTGTTATTAAAGATATATTCAGAAACCAACTTGAAGGTTACGAACGCAAGAAATTAATTGAAACCAGTCAAGAACTTAGAGGATACATTGATGATACTGTTATTGCAATATATGAACTTAGGCAAGACGAACTGCGTGATGAACTTAACTCTGGAATGTTGAAAATTGAAAAGACTATGGAGGATCTTGTCAGCAAAACTGTTTCATATTTAACATTTGCTTGTAGACCTGTCCGTTTAATTAACTGTTAGACAAATTTTTCAACAATAACTTTTACAGTTTGTTATTTGTCGACACTTCATTATATTTATAATTTTAAAATAAAGGTTCAATAAAAAGCAAACAAGTAAAGAATACATGTTTTTTATTTAAAAAAAAAAATAAAATACTATCGTTACATATTAATGTTGTATGTTCAATAGAAATAATAAAAACAATACAAATAATGAAATATGGATTTTCCAGAGTACGTGCTGTCCTGACTTAGAAATGATTCCAACACGGTGACTAAATTTGCTAAGTTTTCTTCCGGGTCTGTTTTGTAAAAATCTATGTCTGCATGCCCCCAAGGTAGAGTTTTGGTTGAATTGGGAATTACATAACGTTTATCATCGCTATGTGATAATGCTACTTTATTTATTATGGTGGTATAAATGTTATGTAATTCACTTCTAAAGGTCTTCATCTTTCTTAATATCAAACCACCCCGTTCAACAATTCTTTGGTAGTCTTCCTGATGAAGGTCTTTCCCGATAACACATTTTTTGATACCTTTGGCTTTTTTTAATTCATTATTAATGGACTTTACATAATAAGCCTTCGCGCCGGTACCATAAAAACTTATTATCGGATCACCAGGAAACTCATCTTTCATTCTACCAACTACAGAATTACTTTTAATTATGTTGAAATTATTAATTTCGGGGTAATTTGATGTATCAAATTTTTCGGGGTTTTCTGATATAGTTTGATAAAAGTTTTCCGTATACACTTTTAATATAAGCGAGTCAGTATCGGTGTAAAGTAACGAAGCATCATCGCCAAACTTGGATTTAATAAAATTATAATAAAAATCGTATATTACAGTCTTTGATATATCTAATATGGAAAATCCGATATAAATTGGTTTATTGTACAATATTGTCACATAGGGAAAAACATAAAAACATAATATTTCATAAATTGGCATTTTCCAATTTTACAAATCTTTTATTTTAAATTTTAACAACAACAATCACGTTACCTCTTATAATTTAATAACCTTTTAATTATGAAATGTTATGATTATTTACTGGCCGTCGATCGTGCAAATTCACCAAGCCAGCAAGGTCGCTTTCCGGGTCATGATATACCGAGGTTGTAAGAAGGCGATTCGTTGACTTGATGAAAAAAACAAAACAGGATAAAAAGTCACACCTCAGAACTGGGCGTGACAATATTTTAACTTTATTCATATGTATAGCAACAAAGTTCTCGGTAAATATCGAGTTACTATTGAAATTGGGGCGAGATATTAGTGCTCTAGCTCCATTTCTGCCTACACTGTTATCCCAATGTGTTACTAATTTTATATCCTTTCGATTTTCCACATTTTCCATAGTTTTACCAAAAATCGCGTTATTTTTTATTTTAAATGTGTCCTTCGCAAATTTTGTGGTGGCCTTGTTACGTAAATTGGTATTAAAATCAATATACGATTTTAGCCATTTTGATTGCTTAAACTGTAATACTCGATGGGTTTGCATTGCCACTAAGCCGTTGGCGATGGCTTGTTTTAAAGTTC
This sequence comes from Diaprepes abbreviatus, assembly GCA_034092305.1. Taxonomy (NCBI): domain Eukaryota; kingdom Metazoa; phylum Arthropoda; class Insecta; order Coleoptera; family Curculionidae; genus Diaprepes; species Diaprepes abbreviatus. Next base: position 7,922,788 of record JASJET010000137.1, read on the forward strand.
TGTAGTGTACAATGTATTTTTTTTTATCTTGTACATTAGGAATTAATTTCGGAAATTTAGCGTTTTCTGTTGGCGGTATGATATTTTCTACTAGAAATGGAAGATCAGAATGTGCATCATGCAACTCAGTCGGATAATGCACATCCACTTCCAAAACGTAGCCATGTAAACTATCATCACCAACAGCCATAATATTTAAATCCAGAATTTCGCGCTCGCTTAACAATCGAAAACCATCATATGGTAATGCTTGTGACATACTATGACCATATAGATTTGTAGCATCAAGGTAAGTTATAAATGAAGAAGGTTTTGTTGGGTCATAGTCTGGTAAAAAAATATTATTAGCAATGTGCTTCCTTTCTGTACACTGGCTTATGCCGCCGCGTATACCTTTCTTAAAAAAATGTATCATGTCTATATCAGTTAAGAGCTCTAACTCTACCATAGTCATACGCAGCATACAATCAAATAATAAACTTGGAAGGGTATAGTAATGTGCTGGATCCAGTTTGTCGAATTTTAAACAATTATTCCGAAATTGCTCAAAAACATCACACAATAGCAACACATCTGATTTTAAATACACGTCCGAATAGTCCCCCAAAGTTTTACACCCAAACAAGCGCCACACTTCTTTTGCTCTTCTATAGCTTTCATCGCTAATATATTCTTCCCGTAAATTATCATAAAATTGATCTTTACATGGAAGACATGTATTTTCCATTTTTTCTATAGAGTCAATAAAGCTATAGGGAAAAACACCCTTTTGACGCATCAAATTAAATTGGTTGATATTTGAAAAATGTTTCCGCGTTTCAATAAAATCGTCATCGTTTAAACCGCTGCCTAAATTTTCCAAAGACGTTGACAGAAATTTAAAACTGTCAATAAATCGCAACTTTAAATATTTCCTCTTGACTTATCCACATTTACTATCAAAATAATCGTGCATATAAATGCTTTTGGTAAATGATATGTACTTTTCCTTACTTTGAGCCAAAACACCAATTTTATCCCCATATTTACATAACTCTTTTATAAATAAATGGCTGTCGTAGCCGCTTAAGTTATGAATTATGATAGGGATAAAAGAGGGTAATTTATAATTTAAATTACAAACGGAATGTGCAGCACCAAATCTTTTTGCACCAGTTATGTGACAGTGGTCTCGTACTTTAATCTCACCCTCTACAAAAGGGCCTTCACATGTACCACATATTTTAGCATCATTAAACTCCCTTTTTTCTTCAGGCGTTAACGGTTTCATAGGCTTAATGTCTTTTAAATATGTGTTACATAGAGCCCTTAAATCACACTCGATACGATCCACAAAGACTTGAGCTGCATTATTCCCACGAAATAGCTCAAATTTCGAAAGTGAGTCGTCAAAAGAGCATTTAATTAAATAAGCAAAAGAATATGGTTCATGTTTAAAACTTTTTACAGTGTAAGAATTTTGTGGGTTTGGTTGTACCGTTTCAACGGGTTTTAAAACAGATTCGAAATCTGCATAAATCACGAATGGAACGCGCATTTGCTTTTCTATACCCTCGAATTTTAAAATATTTTCCGGCACACTCTTTCCAAATTTATCGATTTTTAAATCCACTTAGGGTGTTTGCGTGAAAATGTGGTTACAATCGTAGCTTTGATGTAAAGTTAAAGCTGACGGTGTACTAAAATAAATGAGGCAACCATCACAGAAATATATTTTATGTTGTTGACAACTAATTTGACTTGAAACTAAACGTGATAAATCCCGAATCCAACAATAATGACTCTTTGAACAAGTTGTATCACAAAAATGTTCACCGCCATCTTTACTACTACAGTCTTTTGTAATTAACAATAAATTTACATGTCTATCCAACTTTTTTGACGCATACCTCAGCGGATCAATAACTTCATGTATTACTTCATTATTTTCATATTTAGATTCCAGATCGTATACGCTAATTGATATGTTGTTCATTTCTTCAAATTTTTTAATGTCACGTAATTTTACTGGAAAATCCATACCTGTTAAATTTAGCACTCTAGAAAAATGGGGGTTGGATGACTTCTGTGAAGGCTCTGCTGTTGGAGGAAACAATGTTGATGTTATAGCCCACATCACATTGACGACAGCTCCTTTCTTTTCCATAGAACACGGCAACTTGATGTATGATGAGCCATCCATAGGCATATATTTGTTGATACTAACTTCCCAGTATAAAATTCGCACAAGAGCCCATCCTATAGCAATAAGAATAATATATAAAAATCAGTTTAAAATATCGGGTTTTGATTTTTCCATACCTGAATCTTTCTCCTGGAACTCTGTCGCCTGCGTTTTTATTAATTCGGTAAAAGAATGGTAAACGGCATCCAAATCACTTTCTACACTAATTATTTGATTAGCAGTGTTGAAGGATTTTTCACTGAATATTTCTTGTGATGGAAGCATGTACTCGCCAACAGCTGCCATGTTAACTTTTAAAGCATGATGCACACGTAATAAATTATTAACAAATTCCACCACCTTGGATTTAATGTCTGCATAGAACATTACGTAATCGGAATGTTCCATATCACTGCTAACCCGATAGGTTGCAATTCTCCTTTTGAAGGCACATTCAACGAGTTGCACACCATGACATACCGGCAAACATGAATTATTTTTATGTCGTTGTGTTCGTTTATGCGCTGACATATGATTTATTGGAACATCTACATTACATGTAGCGCAATTAATTACCGGAATCGTTGATGTATACTCTTCAATTCGGAGCCGTTTTCCTCCAGGCACTTCATTAAATCTCGCCGCACACGATTCTCTTTTATGACGCCTCATATTATAACTATTAGTAAACTTAGAACCGCAATTTTCACAAACATATGCCATGATTTGTCTGCTCCATACCTTATATAAAACCATTCAAGGTCACCCCAAACCACGTAACATATCTTCAAGGTCACACACCCAAGATGACCTCCAACAAAGTCAAGGTCGTCTCGACCAAGGTCAAGGTCAAGGTCACACACAACCTTGAACACAAGGTCAAGGCCAAGGATAAAGCACACGTGCACTTTCAAGGTCAATGACAAGGACATGGGGGCGGGGCCAAAGAGGGGTGGGGCAAGTTCAAGGTCAAGATCGAGGGGGGGATGGAGAGGATCGGGTTATGTTCACTACTAACGTATTCTTTCCATCTTTGTAGTTGTTGATGGATATACGTGAGTTTGTTACCGTTCTGATTTTCAATCATACTGTTGGATATCAATTACTTTCTATAATTTTTAATGTAAATAAAATATGTCAAATTTTTTTCCATTTCTTCAATTACATCACATTTCCTCTCATGTCAGTTTGCTTTTGTTTGTCGCATATTCCTCCTGATTTCTGAATGGATTGTCCTATATTCTGTATAGTTTTATTTGCGATTTTTCTTCTGTAAGTTTGTTTTTCTAAATTTCGAATAAAATATTTTTTGATTTATTCCACATTTCTTCACTATTATTATCTGTAACCCTACTTCTCAGCACCTGGTCTTCCAAAAGTTGTGACAACTTTTCTCGTATTATTTACCTTGTTTAGTTTATTTCTGTCAATTTTTACATTTTTGTACTGTGTCTTGTACTTATTCTAAACTTTTTAAAATTGGATTCTCATTTTGGCTATTAATAGGTTGTAATTTGATGGTACACCAGCACCAAGGTATGTTTTCATTGATAAAATTTCTGAATCTTTTGTTGATGCAAATATAATCAATCTGATGTCTTATCAATCTATTATGTGTATTTTCCGATGGTTTCCAATTGTATAAGAGTCTTTTGAAGAGTTCGTAAAATGTGAAAGTGATTACTCATCTCCTCTGTCGTTAGTTATAATCAAACCATGCTCTTCTATGATGTGTTCTGCTCGCCCGAGTCAAATCTTTGCATTCAGATTACCCATGACTATTAATATTTGATGTTTTTTGTTGAGTGGTAGTACCTGTTTAAGGTCATCAAGGAACTTTTCGATTTCTTCATCATCCCACTATTGTGTAGGTGCATACACTTGAATAATATTCATGACTACTGTAGTTGTTGCAAGCTGGAGCATGATTGTTCGATCTGAGCAGGGTATTATAGTTCTTTCAGCCTATGCCACGTCTGTAGGTATATCAATTTCTACTCCGTTTCTGTGTTGTGTGGTATTTTGTCGTGTGTAGTATGTGATATAATTATAAAAATTTATTTTCCCTAAGTCAAGCCAACTCATTTCACTTATACTAAGTATATTTATGTTTAATCTATTCATTTCTTGTACTGTATTGTAAATTTTTTCTGCCTCATACATGCTTCTGATATTCTATGTCCCAGGAAACAAACTGTTTTTATATATTCCTTCCTTTTCTCTATTTGAAAGGATAATACATATCCACAACTAAAAAAATGTATGTTTTAGAGCCAATCCGGTTGATATGAAACCTTCTAGTTAATTAGCTTTGTTGGGCATATGACATTTGTGTAATAAATGTCCATAAGGAAAACTTTATGTATGAATTTTAAGTATGAAAGTTTTAGATAAAGCCTTGGAATCGGTAAAAGAAATAGTTATCTTCAGACAGTAAATGAAATTCATTTTACCATTTTTGTAAGAAAATAGAGATTTATTATCCGTAGCATATATTGAGAGAGATAAATGGCTGGTGGGACCAAAACTAACAAAACTCATAGAGGGCAGGAATAACCATTAGAACTGTATTAAATCGGAGAAGCAAAAAAATTTGGATGAAAGGGATTTAAGGTTGATATCAAATCTGTATTACAATCAGCGAGCGGCAGTAAGATTTGGATAGGAAATATCCGGAGATGTGGAAATACAAAGGGGAGTTAGACAAGGGTGAATATTGTCACCTTTACTATTTAACGCTTATTCTGAAGAGGTCATATTGGAAAGTCTTGAATCTGAAACAGCAGGGATAAAAGTAAACGGAGTTTTAATCAACAATATTAGGTATGCAGATGACACCGTAATAATAGCTGATAGTTTGAAAGACCTAGAAAAGATAATGAATAAAATATTCAAAGTTAGTGGAGAATATGGATTCTCTCTTAACACAAGAAAGAGCAAGTTCATGATAATTAGTAAAAACAACACCAATAATAATGAAACCATAATAGTAGGAGGCCAGCACATAGAAAGAGTTAAGAAGTACACTTCCTTGGGAACCCTAATAACAGAAAATAATGACTATACCGTGGAAATAAAAACCAAAATCGAGAAAGCACGTACCAACTTTATTAGAATGAAAAAGGTTATCTGCAGCAAAGATCTAACGTTAGCCCTGAAAATACGACTGACTAAATATTACGTATATAGTGTTCTATATTATGGAATGGAAGCATGGACACTGAATCGAGAGACAATGAGAAGACTTAACTCTTTTGAAATGTGGACCTATAGAAGAATTCAGAGAATTTCGTGGGTGGATCGAGTTACAAACGCCGAAGTGTTGAGAAGAATGGGGAAAGAAAAAGAAGTCGAGATAACAGTAAAACAGAGAAAACTGCAATATTTCGGACACATTATGCGAGGAGAAAAGTACAGCATCTTTTGGCTCATAATCCAGGGCAAAATAAATGGCAGAAGAGGCGTGGGACGACGACGAATTTCATGGCTAAAAAACCTAAGAGAATGGTTTGGATACAGTTCAAAACAACTATTTAGAGCAACTGCCTCAAAAATTAAAATAGCTATTATGATTGCCAACCTCCGCAATGGGGAAGGCACTTGAAGAAGAGAAGAAATCGGAGAGGAAAATCCACATAGCTCTCTAATATCAGATTACTTCACTGAACATCACTGGAGCCGGGTATGGTACTGCGATGAGGAAAGTCACGGAAAAGTATCTCATTATTATCTTCCATCAAAATCATTATGACAAAAATTCAAAATATAGTGGCCTTTAGTCCCCGGCAGGCCTTAGATGACCAGAGATTACGAAAAATTCCCGGATATCCAATTAAGACGTCTGAAGCCTACACCAAATATGAAAAATGCATAATCTGATAGCGGAAAGACAGTAGATGGATGTGGAGATTTTAGGGATAAATAGTGTGCAATGGTCGAGCTCTGGAAAATGTCCGGCCGATAACAATTATGTGTACTATTCAGGCCTAAACGATCCACCAAAAATAAGGAGCGGTGATAATTATCTCAAAAAATGTAAAGTGATTTATTTTCAAAATGGTAAACTTTTCAAGCAGAATCATGATGGTGCAACTTAGATCCCATATGAGTAAAAAATATATCGTCTAAGTGTATGAACAAACAGCCGACAAAAGTGACTATGGGACTGAAGAACTTTTTACTCAACTAGACTCACTATAAATACAACTAAAATTCAGGTATTACTATTATTCTGCGAGACTTTAATGCAAAGTGAAGAATAGGTGAATCTATATGCTCTGGGTAATAAAAATAAGAGACGTGAAAAACTCATTGATGTCTCCCAAACTAGAAAAATGGTAATTTCTAAAACATAGTTTAGGTTTCCAAACAGAATTGTATACTGTATACCTGGTTTCCAAACAGAACTGTGTACTGTATACCTGGTCATTACTAATCCACAAATCAAACAAGATATATAATAAATCTAGATACCATTATGCTGTAAAAGGAATCCGAAATCGACGTCAATAAGGTATGGACTAATACCTAAGCTGGTTTGTAGACTCAAGCAAGGGTAATAAGGTTTTTAACATACAGGAAGAATTTGAAAATTTTCCACTTACAATCTTTTTTTTTAAGTAAAATTCGCTAGGGTAATAAATTTCTTCAGCTGGAATGAAAAGAGTTATAAGAAAGCACGGAAAACCGGCAGTTCTTAGTACCTCATCATACAAGAAAGAATGACAAGAATCTCTTAAAAAGATACAAAATAGAACGGAAGTGAAAGAGAAAAAATAAACAAAGACAAACACAAAAATAAAGAAATCGTATTTAAAGTAAAGAAGACTAAACTAAGGAAACAAAAAGGAAATGAAGCTTAATCTAAAGACGGCTGTAAAGAAGAACATATAGAAATTAATCAGAAACTTAAGCTTAAGGGTAAAGAGAACAAAGCCAAATAAAGGGAAGGAAAAAACCTAAAGAAGGTAAAATTAGGCTAAAGAAACCAGAAAGAACCGTCATTGAATCTAACAGGAGCTTTGAAGATGACGACACGGCCTACTTGTACTGCTATAATTTATACTCCAAGTCTAATGAAGGCCGCTTGTAACGTTTATAAGAGATGGATACATTTATAATGTGCTGGTCTAGGCAGTGACAACTATGAAAGTGTTTTCATCTGTGAACTGTGCCAATAACTAGTACTCCATTGTACCCAAGGTCCATTTCTCATTGTAACCCATGAGATGTGGAATAGATATTATTAATAAAAAATGTATTTATTATTCATAGCTTTCGGCGAATTTAAACCTGAATTATCAAAAAAAATCGAAATTTTTGATTTAATTGTGAAATGGCATATCATTTTCGCCCTGTATCTTAAAAACAGCGCCAGGAAAATTTTGTTTGTTGAAACATTTGTTTAACAAAAAAGTAGTACAGGTTCGCGAAAATCGCAAGTCTGTAACTTTAATAATAATGGAGATACCCTAAAAAAATGTCGAAAATTGGACACCCTGTGCATGCGTACCTATGTACACACTTATATACTTGATACTACTTGATACCAACTATGCTCTGTTTTAATCAAATGACCAATGACGTTTAACTAACCTTAATTTTCATACCAGTTAGCATTCCCCCCATAAGAATTTAAATTTGTTTTGCTTAGAATTTGTAAAATAAAGCTGTCTTTATAGAACAATGTGTTTAAATTGAGGAAATTTATAAACACTCGATCATTTTGTCCATGAGTGTAGAATAATGATGTAAAGTTTATTTGTTTCTCGCACCCATTCTCCGAAACCACTGAGCCGTTTTAAAAGGTAACTTTCCTTGTTTAAACATAAGCTTTATTTTACCCGACTTTATCAAAAGAGAATGGTGCAAAATGGGTTGAAAATAGGGATCGTAACTTCGACATAGTTAAAGCAGTATAAGACAAAATTTTGAAGTAGCTAGCTAGGGGACAAACGAATCAATTCTTTTTTTTTGTTCATTTGGCATATCAAATGAAGGCCTATAAAACACGTATTGTATATATATATATATATATATATATATATATATATATATATATATATATCGCCATCTCTCGGAATCTCATGCAATGTACGTGATCGAATATGGAATAAGTTAGGGTATATGTGAATTAATTCTAATGTACAAAGTGTTGAAATATATTTTCAGTTCCTTTATTAAAACTCTGTTAAACCATTTAACCAAATTTAATGCATAATGAAATGATATTTGAATGAATTGCTTTGAATTTAAAGTAAATGTAAATAATTCACGATTTTTGTTACAAAATCATTATAAATCAGCATTAAATTTAAGATTATTTTTAACGGTGTGCTCTTTCATAATAAATAGGCTTACAAAATAGTAACCTGTTTATTCGAATATCTCATGGCAAAGATGCTGGTAAACTTATAAGTCTTAAACGTAAACAACAGCGTCAAAATATAGAGAATGCAAAAAATGTAAATTGGAATAAAATTTTACTTCACAAGTGCATATCAATAACCATGTGATATAAATGGAATGTATTGCTGATAATTTGTTGTGTAAAAATTGCGATTTACCGAAACTTTTCAGATATGTCGATAGAGATGATATTTCTGAATTAGTAATTTTTCATGTAAAATGCATAAAATATGATAGTATAAACTTAGTTCATACAAATATAAAGAATATAGTACTGTTATAAAGAATATAGTACTGTTACGAACGACTAGGAAAAACTTATTCATACGTTCTCATATACAAATATACCGACGCGATGAATTTTCCATAAAGTTCTAGAACTTTCTGTTTTTAAATTCACACAGATATCGAAAAACAGACTTCACCACAGGATTTTTCATTAATAAACAAGCTTAGAATCGAATTTTCCACAAAAATTATAGAATATTTTATTTGAAAACTGAAAGAGATAGCGAACAACGGACTTCACTGTCGAATTTATTATTAAGCAAGATGCTTAAAACCGAATTTTCGACAAAATTCCAGAAATTTCTATTTGGAAACTAAAGGAGATAGCGAAAAACGGACTTCACCATCGGATTTGTCATTAAGAGAGAAGTTTCGAACCGAATTTTCGAAATAGTTCTAGAATATTCTATTTGAAAACTAAAAGGGGTAGCAAACGGACTTTGTCGTCGAATTAGTCATTAAGAAAGAAATGGAGCAAATAAATAAAGTATTGGCTAATTTTATGGAAAATATTGAACAAAGTCGCAAGAAGCAAAAAATCGCCGTCAAAAAGAAAAACAAAAAGAAGAACAACATCGTCAAAAAAAAACAGGAAAAAGATTTTCGTCGCCATAAAGAAAAATAGGAAGAAGAATCACGTTGCCAAAAAGAACAACATCGTCTAAAAGAAAAATAATAAAAAGATCGCGGCCAAATAGAAAAAAAAAACAAGAAGAAGATCGTCGCTAAAAAGAAAAACAAGAAGAAGAACGCCGTGTTAAAAATAAAAATGGATGTAAGAGGTTATCACACAAGGATAGCAAAAATTCGATAAAATTGTACAAGAACAAACGCAAGAATTTAAGGAAGAGATAGGCAGCAAAGGAGAAGTACGCCAAGAAGTAAATAGTATAGAATTAACTGTGCGACAAGACATAGGAGAAGTGCGACAAGAGATAGAGATGATAGAATTTAAGACGAAGATAGAAGTCAATAAAATAAAGAAGCATGACCCTTCTGATAAAGTAATAACCACCGAACAGAACATCAAACCCCCAACTTATGACGGTCAAACACCTTAGATAATATAAAAACAACAATTTGAAGCTGCCGCTAGTGCAACTAACTGGAATTTCGAAAAAATGACCACCTCGTTAGTAATTACACTTCGTGGACTAAAACTGGAATTATTGCTATAACCCAACAGAAAGACTATGAAATCTTTAGTGCTGTGCTAGAAAGAAGATTTGGAGATCAACATCGGTGCCAGTTATATCAATCACAGCTGAAATTAAGAAACCAAAGAAATGGAGAAAGTTTGACCGAATATGAAACAGATGTCAGACGCCTTGTGCATCTGGCTTACCCAGAAGCAAAGGAGGAATTCCGAGAAGAGCTTACGATCCAATATCCAAGAAATACAGTGTATGTTGCGTATAAGCAAGTTTAACTATTGTAATGAAGCGTTGGACAGGGTTTTGGAAATTGAAGTAGTTTATAACGTGTCAAGACAAAAAAACAAGAGCCGTTACCATAGAGGAAAGCAAAGATTCTTCGGTCCAGACAATGGAGACAATGTTTTCTGAAGTTCTTAGGAAAGTAAACACAATAAGTGCTACTTCGCGAAACCAGATAGAACCAAACACAATAAATAATACTTCATCTTATAGAAGAAACCAGATAGAGTGTTACAGATGTGGACGAACTGGACACACGAGAAGGGACTGTCGGGTGCGATTAAGGTCTCATTCACCATCCAACGACTGCACAGAAGAGAACCAGAATAACTATAATTAGTCAAGATTAAGGGTCGAGTGTTGACCAATATCGAGAAGGTCTCCAGAATTTTTCCATTCGTAGCCTAGGAAGGACCGCCCACAGTCTTATAATTGAAGGAAAAGTCAATGTTAAACAAATTACCATAACTGTTGACACTGGTGCAGCAGTATATCTGATAAAGTCAAACATTGTTGATAAATTTAAAATCCTGCCATTGTCTCTAGAAAAATACTGTTGAGAAATGTAACTGGAGAAGCAGCTGAAATAATTGGAGAAATGGAAGAGCTTCGACTTGGAGGACTAAAATTAAAGCATTTGGTGTTAGTTGCCGACATAGAACACGAGTTTATTTTTGGAATGGATCTGATTCGGCAACATGGATTCTCTCTCGACCACAAGCTTAATATCTTAATGTTTTACACTTTACAATTTATTCTATTAAAGAATCATAATACCGAATCAATCAGAATCATTGTTGAAGAAACAACCAGAATAAAGGGAAGTACGGAGAAGATTATGTACGGAAGACTGGACAAGAGTTCTTGAAGCCACGTAGGATTAGTTCAACACTACAATAAACCTTGTAAACACCTGATAGCGAAGGCATTAGTCAATTCGGATGACATCATACCTAACAGAGTAGCCAATATTCTTCCTAACTGTGTCAAAATTAATAAAGGAGACGAAGAGGTATTATACGAGCATAAAATTCCAGTAAAATGGGTGGTAAAATATGAACAACCTGACAAAGCTACACCAAAATTTTCATGACTAACTGAGAAGCTTCAGACTGACTGAAAACATCTTTCACCACAAGAACTTGAAAAACCCAAGAGTTTTATAGAGGAACATAGTGATGTTTTTGAAGCAAAAGATGATAATACCGGTAAAACGAACATCATACATCATGAAATAAATAGTGGCAGCGCACAACCACTACACCAACCACTTAAAAGGCAAGCGCCAGGAAGTGATGGTAATTGTTGACAAAATGCTGAATGAGGGAGTTATAGAAGAATCATCTAGTACTTGATCATCCCCGGTTGTACTGATAGTCAAAAAGGATGGAACTACTAGATTTTGTTTTGATTACAGGAAGCTTAATGACGTCAGTAAGAAAGACCAAATTCACTTTAGAATCGATGGCACTTTCACGACGTAGTAGGATCGTAAAAGTAGATATTGACAAGTAGGCATCCAAGATAAAGATAAGGGCAAGACGACTTTTATACTGGGGCAGGTCTGTAGCATTTTAACGTTATGCCATTCGTACTCTTCAACGCTCCTGCCACCTTTGATCGACTAATGGAAACAGTACTGTGATGTCTTACATAGAAAATAAGTCTAAATTATCTTGATGATGTCATGGTTATGGGGAAAACATTTGATGAACATTTATAGAATGCAGGAAGTTTCTGTAAGAATTAAAAATTCTAACCTTCGACTTGATCCCAAAAAGTTCATGCTGTTCCAACAAAAAGTTGAATTTCTTGGACATGTAGTATCACCAGAGGGAATTCATATGGATGAAAAGAAAATTCAAACAAAAGAAGATTGGCCCCGACCACGTGACAAACACGAATTGAGTAGCTTTCTTGGGTTATGCACATACTATAGAAGATTCGTAGAAGGTTTTACCAATATCGCTTCACCATTACATAAGCTCACTAAAAAAAAAAGATTCTTTATCAATGAAATCCTGGTACAGGTAGACCATCATCTCGATGGTGGTGGAATAGGATAAATTGCGTTTCATAACAATTTGTTCTAATTGTGCAATCTCTAAAACAGAAAGGATAAGATGGAGAGAAGTTTGCATTTACTGTTCGTATTTTACTTCATATATATATATATATATATATATATATATATATATATATATATATATATATGAGGAAGCGAAGGGAGAAGAACGTCAAGAGCACACAACAAGAAAAATTGCCGTAATTATAAATATTCGTTGGTTTTGTATACATATATTTCAGAGTATCATATGGGATTACAAATTAAGACTCGTATGAATTTCAAGTAATCAGAGTATTCTTTCAGATAAAGAATACTCATGTGAAGAACAGCAGTAAAATAATATACCAATTTCCGATACAAGCAAGGTGGACTGGAGAAATAGACCATTTTGCGATCATACATGTTAAGGAAATTAAATCTTTTAGTTTAGTTTACATGTAATTTTTTCGTGGCTCATAATTCCATTATAAAATACAAACAAGAATTTTGCATTATTTTATTCCTCGGACATACAACCTATGAAGTTAGGGTTCGTATACGTTATCACAGATATTTAAGAAGGAAGGAACAAGAGAATTACTGAGCCTAGTTTTATATTCTGATATAAAAATATCGTAAAAACACTTTATGTCGAGATAACATGCTACCAACTAAGTTTTATATCAATTGTTGGTCCTAAGTCCCTTGCACCTTTTTTAAATTACATCTTTGGTCCTGCAATTTTGGTGGTATGAAGACTCGACATCGTTGTTCTGAACTTGTGTACAGCAACTAAGGAGAACGTTTATTACACCAAATATATGTGGTGTCTATTCGTCTAATCACTTTGTACCACTTTAATTCTTGGATTATAAAATTTGTTAAATTGTTTAGTGCTTTCATTTCTCTGCTCTTGCACTCTTACTTCAAAGATACCAATTGATTTTTAAATTACTGATCGCTTTGGTTATTGCGTGACAAGGAAAGTACTTTTCTTTCTCATGGTAATCTCAAATACATTACGATTAATAAAAAAGGTCAATATTTTTTTTGTTTTCTACAACTTAATGAGAATTAACAATCTGTAATCGATTTGTTATATATTTTCCTTGTATTTTCCTAACTTTACCCACATTCCCTTTTTCCGTTGAAATAAAATATCTACAATATTATTTTACGCATCACCTTTAAAGATCATGTTTTTAAACTCAGATTGTGGTTATGTTTGAATTAGCTAATTTTATTATAGATTTACATTTTACTGCATGGTGGTCTGCTAATTATTTTAAACGAAATTAATTAAAATACACTGAATTAAAATGGCCAATTTCAAGTATTTCTTGATTAAAACCAGATATGACAGACTGAGAAAAAATTATTGATACATTCTCTTAAAACGACCCGAATTTCAGAAGTCGGAAAATATTTCTAAAACGTTTGATATTGTTTGCATATTGCGATTATCATTTTTGTGGGTATAAATATTTATAGAATAGATGCATTTAAGTCTATGTTAATCAAAAAAAAAAAAAAAATAATAGACTCCCCTTTTACCATCTAAATTATTATTTTCGGGACTACAAAAACTTCATATTGTAAACATTTTATTATAAATATTCCGGATAAAAACGCCTGTAATCATTGATTCGTCACAAAATATTTTCCCCTTAATATTAAGAGTATCTTATTTAGAGAATTAATATGATGTTTTCATATAAACAACTGTAAAATATTACTACAATTTTTTTAATATACAATAACTTAAAATGAATATTCCATTATCAATTATTTTCATTATATAAAACTGCCCTTAAATAAGATGTGTAAAACACATAGGTCAGTATACGTTAGCGTGCCCCAAGCGATGGTTCGCGAACTCCCAGAGGTTTGCGAGCTTTATAAAGGAAGTTCGCGAAAAAATATTGTAATGGCGGAATTTTAACTTAAATATCGGAACAGGCCACAATCAGTAATGTGACGAGGCGCTTCGCCGACAGAGCCGACAAGTTCTACTTCGGCGGAACAAGACTTTTCCCAATTGACGAAAGAACAAGAATATTGTCTGTCGTTTTAAAAACGCCGCAGTCGCATATAAGGAAGAGTAGAATAGAACTGAGTCGTAGGATAAGGTTAAGAACCGCGAGTGATTTTAAAAAGATACATAAATACATAGTGTGTACATAAAAATTAGTAGTATAAACCTGTTTAATGATTTCTTCTTGTATAAACAAATTATTACAAATACCCAAGCTTTACAAATCGAACATGCGTAGGTCGAACGTAAAAGTAAATAATTATGTCTTCGTCAATGTAAAATGAATCGTTGGTTAAAAATGGGTAGTTTTGTCAAGTCTGACGATATGCTGGACGAGCAATCAATTGCTCCTTCTACTTCAGTCCCTGATTTAAAACAAAAACAGAGTGACAGTTGTAGTGAGCTACCTTCTCGCCAGATTGAAAGCAAGGAAAAAATAGGCGAACAGAGTGAGAAAAAAAGAAAGAAAGCAAAATATGACTATTTTCAAATGGGTCTTATTTTACCGGAGAAAAGTGAAAATCTAAACCGCTTTGTGTAATTTGTAATGAAATCCTGGCCAACCACAGTTTAGAATTATCTTTTTGTTGTAGACACGTTGAAACAGGAGATCCGGATCATAAGGATAAACCTGTTGAATATTTAAAAAGAAAATTGACAGGTAATGAAAGGTCTAATGTTCCTTTTTTGCTAACAGATTTAAACGACGTTAGTAAAATTGCTCCATAGGTATTATTTCGAGGTAGTTATAGATCTGACTAAGCATATACAGTGGCAAAAAATTTGATTGGACCGTATGCGAAATTTATGCCTTTGCAACACTGGTATTTACTTTAGGGCGATAATATTGTTTCGTGCGAGCAGAGCAGAGTTGAAAGCTAGAGGCTGTACCAGCATGTAAAGTGCCAAGCTAGCCCCTACTCCGAAGAGTAGGGGTGGGTATTTTTTTGAAAGGAGCCACCGAGTTTTTGGCAGGGTAAACTCGGAAACCCCCCACGTTCTTGCTTGGGCCTAGCGTTCAACTCAACTCTCAAATCGCCACACAAAAAAAATATAAGTAAAGGTAATTTGCTGTTCACAATGTTAAAAATAAAAAAAAAGAGATAACGCACTGCAAAAGACAAGAAGTTGTGGGGTTCAAATGAAACTAAATAATTTTAATTCCCATCACACTCTTTATTCACTGATATCTCTAAGGGTGGATCTGGACTGTCCTTATGCCCAGAGGGTGGATCTACGTTGTTTATTTCCCTAAGGGTGGATATGTTGTTTGTATCCCTAAGGATGTATTGCTGTTTATATCCCTACCCAGAGGGTGGACTGCTGGTTATTTCCCTACCCAGAGGGTGGATATGCTGCTCTTTTACCACAAGGGTGGATTGCTGGTTGTTTCCCTACCCGAGGGTCGATCCTAATTTAAATAAAATAAAATAGCAATGCCCAATCATCTTAATGCCAGAGTAAACGACTAAATATTTTTAAAAAAATTGATTACTACCAAACTGTCAAGAAATTACATTAAAAATTTTAAAAACACTAAGGTAAACTACAAATTAATAAGAAAAGAAATATTCACTTAAACCGCAAAATTAAACAATCATTTAGAGTAGTCGCTTGCTCTAACTATTCAGTTCCAGTAACATAGGAGTATTAATGTGTTAAAAATATACAAGTGAAATTCCCAGTATAACTCCAGATTTACAAAAAAAATAATTAAGCAGTGATCGAACAACAGATTCATTATAAAAAAAATACTTATATATATATATATATATATATATATATATATATATATATATATATATATTAATTTTCTTGATTCTTGTACCATAGATTATATCATTTTTCTTAATTCTGTCTTTTCTTGGGTTTAGGTTCTATAATTAATAAAACACAAAACGATTGACGTTTCGCCGTTTATTCAAGGCATTTTCAAAATTTTTTCCTAAAAAAATATATAATTAAAATACATCACACAAAAAACATATTTTACCATTTTGGAAACAAACAAGACACTTAAAAACAGTAGTCAAAACTTTAAAGCACTTTAAAAATATTTAATTTTACCGGTACATACCTTGACATTTTGGTGTTCTGTTTCTAAATAAACTTTAAATTTTACATCGTTTACTGAGGATACGTGGAATGCGAATGTGTTTTATCTTTTTAATATTTTTTATATTTTACAATGCATAAAAAAACAAATAAGGTATTTGTTTGGTTTTATGTTTAAGAGGATATTCTATTTTTTATTCTTATTTGACCGGATCGAATACTTAATATTTTTGTTTAAATAGGTTTGCGTAAATGTGGCTCAAATTTCCCATATCTTTTCTGTCGTTAACAGTGTTTTTATCTTTTTTAATTTCAATCATTTCCTTTATCTGTAATTTTTGGTAATTCATATCTTTGTTTTTTATAATGGTACTGTTATAATCAAAAGTGTGTTTTTCGTCTTGTGTGTGTTTGTTTAACGCTGTTGAGGCGTTTTTTGAACATTTATGGCCATTTAATCTGTTCTTCAGTAATTCGCTCGTCATGTCTATATATTTTTTCGGACAATTTGTGCAAGGGATCGAATATATTATATTTGATTTATTCATTAGAGGAGTTTTACTTTTTAAATTTGTGAACAATGTATTTAATTTATTATGTGACCTGTGGCATACGATAATATCATGCTTTTTTAAAATGTATTTTATTTTTTCTGACAGCTCACTAGTGTAAGGTAATGCCACATATTTCTGCTGTTTATGTTCTATGTTTTTTGTTTTTACGTTATTATAAAATTTATATGTTCATTTATCAATTATTTTGGTGATAGTCTTTTCGTTGAAATTATTATTTATTAGTGTCTCTTCTACTTTTTGCAGTATTTTTGGTCGGAATTCTGGAGATGTAGGGAGATAGCACGATCAGATAGACCGATTATAACGCTATTTTTTTGAGTTTTTGAATGATTAGAGAAATAGTTTAGATATCTACCTGACCAAGTTGGTTTGGTGTACCATTCAGTTAAAATTTTGTTTTTTCTGCGTATAAGTGTCATATCTAGAAAATTTATTTTATTATTATTCTCTGTTTCGGACGTGAACTGTAATTTTTCGTTGAAACTGTTAAACTCTTGGAGAATTTCATTTATTTTATTTTGTGGTACGGCTGCTATGCAATCATCGACAAAACGTTTGAAAAATATTATATTAAAATTTAATTTTTCTAAGACTTTTTCCTCTAAATATTCCATTACTAGCTGAGCAATGGTAGATGAAATTGGTGATCCCATAGCACATCCATCGAGTTGTTTATAAAAGGTATTTTCGTACTGAAAGTAATTTGTATTAAGAACGAGGTTAACAGCATCCATAAAATTATTTTTTGATAGCGTTGTATGTTTTTTTAAAATTTCCCATTTTTCTGCTAAAATAGTGTGGACAAGTTGATTTGGTATGTTTGTATACAAAGATATAACATCTAGCGAAATGAGTCTGTAATTTTCAGGTAGGTTTACTTTATCAATACATTTTTTAAGGGCGAATGAATCTTTAATAAAAAAATCGTTTTTGCCTGTAATATTTGAAATGCAATCTGATAAGAATTTTGATAAACTATAGAATGGCGATTGTATACAAGAAATAATAGGTCTTAGTGGTATATTTTGTTTATGTAATTTTGGTAGGCCGTATATTTTTGGTGGAATAGCATTGTGAATGGTTAGCCTTTTTGCATCTTTTTCAGTTAGTTCTTTTACATTGAGCAATTTTTTTATGAAGGTATTATTTTTTTTTTTTGATGTAAGTTTATTGGATCACTCTTAATATTTTTATATGTATTTTCGTCCTTTAGTAAGTTGTTCATTTTTGTCTCGTAATCTGCCTTGTTCATAACTACTGTTTTATTGCTTTTATCAGGCCTTAGAACAATGATTTGAGGATTGTCTTTGATACATTTTTTTGTTCGATTTAATTTCTTTTTTAACTTTTTTTGGAGGCTGTTACTTTTTATTGTTTGATGTCTTATTTTGATTTTATGATTAGTTAAAACATTAGTTAGTTCAGCTCTAATTGTGTCCTTCTTGTCGTCTGACTTATTGATAATAACAGATTCAATTGAGGCTATATATTCGGTTATTGGAATATCTTTTTCTTTTGTAACATCTAATGAGAAATTTGGACCATATGATAAAACTTCATTAACTTCGGACGGTATCGGGGTATCAGATATATTTTCGATCCATTTGGACCTGTCGTTGTTTGTTTCCTTACAGATTGCACGCAATTACAGAGGCAACCAAAGCAATAAATTCTTTAAATACATCCATTAGAGAAAACATTAAAAAAACTGAGAGATACTTAACAAATAATATATTAGATAGATTCTTATCGTTAGAAAATAAAAATTTCGAGGAATTACATAGAAAAATTAAAAAAAGACACCAAAAAAAATTAAACCAATTATTTAAAAAGCGTGAAATCTGTAAGGAAACAAACAACAAATATATATATATATATATATATATATATATATATATATATATATATATATATATATATATATATATATATATATTAATCAACACCTAATTAAATTTACCAATAATTATTTTAACAAAATATTAAACAAAAAATTTACCATAGAATATAATTAGTTCTTCAATTAAATCAGTCATCACGATACTGGACATAAAATTTATTACTCTAGACCACTATATGATGACGTTACAATACTTGTTTTATTAACATTAATTATTTTCCAATAAATTGGGTTAAACCTGGCAAAAATAGAACGCGCATTAATTAACTCTATATTAACTTTATATATAAATAAAAATAAAATAGATATCCTCAAAATATGATCAAATAAATTACTACAATATCATATGAACAGACAGTATACGCGTTCAAAAATTAACTTTTATTAAAAATAACTAGAAGATCGGAAAGAATTTCTAATTTCACTAAATAAGCCAGTCTCTGATACCCAAGCATTGCAGTCAACCACACACACAAAAAAAAGAAAGATTGCTGGAATCAAACTGAAAGTTAATGCTGCTATGAATATATCACGATGCAAAAAAAACTTTAAAACTGTCAATCATAAGTCTAAAATGGGGCCCAAGATTGCATACAATGCAAAATACTTCAATATTGCTATTAATAAATTAATTTATCTGAAAATTGGGAATATCATGACACGTCCAGGAGCCAAAAACAGCAAAATATAGTGAAAATTACAAATGATGATAAAATACTCTCAAAATCAACTCTTGCTAATAACAAAATTTAGGCACTGCATGGCAGCAAGTATTAAAAACCCAAAAAAACTTATAAATTTCAAAACACAAGAACTATATATTTATTACAAAAAAAAAGGAGTGATCGGCCCTAAAACCCCAAAATATATCTTAATAATATTACACGTGGTTAATTTAAGGTCTAAATGAGACTTAGAATAAATAACGGTTGGTTATAAATTATGCTTGAGGTGAAATCTTTTAATAAATAAAGAAAACTATGCAGGATCGTTTTAACAGTAATTATTTTAAAGTTCCTTACCCGATCTTCTGGAGTCAGACTGATTCCTTTGTTGACCCGTGCAAACTGCCCAAAATCTCTGTCTCCAGGTTTATCCCGATAACACAAAAAACCATAACCGCCAACCTGGCAAAATTTATGGTACACAAAAACTCAATAAAATTACTGGGATGGTCTTCGACTTTCCATCTCAAATCCCAAAAATTTGGCAACCAAAAATTGAGATGAAAGTCTGCAGCGGCTTCGGCCGAATCAAACCAGGAAAACGTGAAAAATCAAGGCAAAACGGCCTCCATTTATAACCATGGTCCTGCTTGCGCACTAATCGACTTCCGGTAGGCGCGCTCAATTACCATGTGTGAAAGAAATGACAGCTCAAAAAGAAAGACACTGGGCAACAACAGTCGGCTGAAATGCATTAATTAGTTAAGCCAATTCGTTAAGCATTAGCATTTTCCACTCAAAACAAGAATAATAAATCTAATAAGTATCCCAGTAGTTATTTTTAAATTCAAGAAATATAAATTAATACATCAATAGAAATTTCCTGATTTCTGCAACCCAATATACCTAAAATCCCAACAAATACAAATATAAATGGCAGGGAAAAAAACAAGATCTATGTGAATACAAAAAGAAAAGTTTGATATTGATAAGAAAATACACAAGCACAGTGAGGTGAAATACCAAAGTAAAGGGCAAAATAATGGCAAATAAAATTAATTGACACTGTACGTGATGAAATGCTTTCTTTCAAAGAATTCCTGGGAAATACTTAAGGAAAATGATACTCTGTTGCCGATAACGAATTTGCAAAATCAGGTTAAATTATATAAATTAGCCATAGTGAGCTTAAGCGCAAAATTGGACCGTGACACCTTGAGAAAAAGCGGCAAACAAAATTGACACGGTTTATTTATCAAACAACATAGTGTCGAAGAAAATTATTGATTTGGCAAATGATGTGGGAAGTGAACTTTTAAAAAGAATAAAATTGAATTATTTCGCTATTCAACTTGACTAGTTGACCGCTATAGCAAAAGCTGTCTGTGTTAGATATATTTTAAGAATTCTATTCAATAAGATATATTATTTGCAAAACCCCTGAAAACGTATACTACAGATGCAGCAATTTTCGATATGATCAATAATTATTTAAAGAAATGAAGGTTTGGCTGTGGCCACTGTGTAAAATCAATGACCGGAATATTTTTTGGTCTTATGGTGCGGGTAAAGAAGATTAACGAGAATACTGTATTCATAGACAAGCACTGGCATGTAAGCGCATTTCTGCAGAGTTCTCTAGTACTTTAAGCGACGCTGTAAAAATTGTAAATTTTATAAAATCGCGTGATATAAACTCTCGTCTATTCCGTGCATTTGGTGAGGACTCCACGTTTCTTTACTACTTCATATAGAAGTTAGATTGCTTCCTTGTTGCAAGGTTTTGACCCACTAGTTTGAATTGAGGTCTGAAATTCAAGCATTTTCTCTTGACCATCCATTTCATTTATCCTCTTGTGTATCTAATATTTTTCGGCTGTAAAAATTTACATACCTAGCTGACATTTTTTCTGAATTATGTAAATCATTTAAATTTGTCTTTGCAAGGCCCAGGTATTACCATTTTCAATGTATATGATAGAATGGCAGCCATGCTAAAGAAGCTCTATTTTTGGATTCAATCTCTGCAGGTGAATGAGTAGGAACATTTTGGTTCTCTCAGCACCATATTATTTTTAAACGAAATTCAACGTAACGATATTACTAAACATCTCGAACAACTTCAATTAACGTTCCAGAACGATCTTCCTAATAAATTAACTTTATCTGGATCAACAACTGGATTGGTAATCGTTTTCAACGAGATATAACTTCGGAAACTTCTTTTGCTTCACTGGAAAAACTTCGGAACTTCTTTTGCTTCGCTGGAAAAAGATCATTGACTTCATTTTTAGCTCAGTGTAAGAAATGAGTATCCTATTTTAGCAAAAAAAAAATCATTAAAGTTTTATTGCCCTTTAGTACAATATATCTGTGTGAGAAAGGATTTTCACCATACACTTACCTGAAAGGTAAGTACAGAAGCAGTTAAGTACAGAATCTGATCTAGGATCCAAACTTTCATATATCCATCCAAATTTTGAATTTTTTGTTCCACCAAACAGGCACAAATATCCCATTGAAGGTTTTTTCAAATTCTGTATTATTATATTCATTTATTATTAAATTTTTTTGTAGGTGAAGCTATCGCTTTAGTTTTAACAATATTTTACTGTAAATGTTTTACGAATATGTTTTAGTTTTAGCTCGTTATAAACTGTAACTCAATATTGAAAATAAAATTTGTAACAAAATTTTATTATTTCTTTTACTGTTCTAATGATTATATGAGGGATTCGCCAATTTATTCCGGTTTTTAGAAGGGGTTTGCAAGGAGAAAAAGGGTAAAAACTGCTGGTATAGGTTATCTCAGATTAGTGCTATGTAAAGATATAGGAGTATTTTTAAAGAAATATCTGTGATCTATATCAATGAGATATAGAGAAATAGCAAACA
Source organism: Diaprepes abbreviatus (assembly GCA_034092305.1). Taxonomy (NCBI): domain Eukaryota; kingdom Metazoa; phylum Arthropoda; class Insecta; order Coleoptera; family Curculionidae; genus Diaprepes; species Diaprepes abbreviatus. The sequence continues at coordinate 7,945,256 of JASJET010000137.1, forward strand.
TGATACCTCGATTTTTATTTCTTCAGCGGAAACTATGTAGCAATCCATATTAAATTTATCATAGTTTCTTAATCGCGAAACACAAATAATAGTAATTTTTGTGTTCAACTACATTAACTAGTTTATTTTCACGTTTACAAAAATAGATTAATGAAGAATATGACGCATATTACAGTTACACTTCTCAAAGAAGCCTCTCACAGATTTATTATATTAGCTGATATCCGAAAAATAAAAAAATCATTACATATTTCTTAAAGAAAATATCTTATTTAAATTTTTATAAATTAGAATGACGAATTTCGATACTGAATACTAAACTTGCATACATTTAAATTTTTTAGTTATTATTAACTTCTCATAAAAATAGTTGGGTTATTTCTACCACAAGAAAGGGAAAACAATTAGGTCTATATTTATTTAGGTAGGATACAACATTAAGTACATAATCGGATTTCTAAAACATTTAGTAATACGACATCGCATGTTTCAGGATTTAGACAAAAAGCGATCTGAATACTAAACAGGCGAACTCGTTGTCAGTTCTCTTGTGCAGAAACAAAAGGGCAACGAATAAGAAGGGAATTGCCACAGCAGGCCATGATTTTTAATGACCTTAATATTCCCTTGTTTTAATGTTAAATGTTGTGTGGGTGACAAATTTTGATGTAAATTTAATAATATACTGTTAATAAGGGGTCTTATAATAATACATATGTAATATAGACTTTATATATTAAATTACTTTAACTGTTATAATTTTTTCGAAATTTCGGATGTTTTGGCCGGTTTTTTCTAAGATAATCGAGTTTGTATTATTTTTTGGATACATCTAATTAAGTATCTAGACGATTCCTTAGTTTTAATTTATCAGTCTATTTTAATAACACAGTTTCAAGATTATATATGAGGTATGTTTTTTCAGAATTGTTTTTTATTTAAAATAATTTCGAAACTAATATTTTTCGAAAATTTAGGATTTGAAAACAGATACTGTCAGTTACATTTTTGATATTACCATTATTATCTTTAAATTTTCTGCTAAGAAAGGAGTGGGAAAAAATTATTTTCGTCAAAAAACTCGAATTTAAGACTTAAATAGATTATAACTTCACTTCAACTAACCTGTATATCACTTTCTCAATCTAATGCCCAAATCATTGACCAGATTTTGTTCAAATAAATGAAGACTGTGCCTATTTAGAATAATTTAGTCGCCTTTTGCTTATTTTTACGAAAGTAAGGTAAATATACTCTAGAAATTATAGAACTACTTTTAAACTGACCCTTAATAATAGCACTATTTGGTGTATATAATATTTTTTTCTATTTTAATTATTCCCACATCCCACCCATCTACAGAAAAAAGCATGGTAGATCACATAAGTCAAACAATTTTATAACTAGTATTCAAAGTTTTATACTCAGATATTTTTTGCCCAAATCTTATACACACGGATCATCTCTTTACATTAACAAACTTGACGGGTTATTAAAACTTTCTATTCATTCGGCTAAATTTCAAACTTTTACCCTTATTTTAAATCATCTGAGTGATTCATGCTCCAAAAACGAACTCTTCAGAATATATAGAGCCTTTTCTTCGCACTCAAAAACTTGAATTTTGGTATCAGATAGGGTATTTTTCAAAAACTGACTAACATAAGCCCCTCATAATCTATTCCACTCTATGCAAACTTGGTCAGTTTGAATCCAGTTGGTATTGATCCTCTTTACATTATCGGATCATCGAGTTGGCGACTCCTTCTATTCCTATATGCCTCCTGCTACGGTCGACAGTCCAGTATTCTTTTAGTCTCTCTAATGTACTCTACCCTTGCCATGTGGCCGGCATAGTTCCATTTCAAGTAATTAGTTCATTTAACAGACGAGTAACGTCTGTTCAGTTCTGCGATGTATTTCCAAGTTTGGAATATAATCTCTAAGCACTGGGAAAACATAATGATAAAACATTTTACGTTTTGGGTATATAGGGAAAGTCTGACCTAATTACCTAATTTTCCAAAGGCACCCTAAGTCAAACAGATTCTTCTTTCCAAATCAAAAGTTTTGTTGGCTCGTCCAATTTTTACCTCGTGTCGTAGATCTTTATATAATGATATTTGTCCGCTTTCATTTTCATCTATTATGCGTTTCTGCTTTAATATACTTTATTTTTAATATACTGATTTTTAGTCCAACCTGGTAGGATGCAGAAAGAAGATAGGATGCCTCAGCCAGTCAATCTGAGATTAGAATAATATGGTCAGCAAAACACAAGTCACTCAACCTTTCGCTATCTATATTTATACTAATATTATCAATTTTAATCTTGTAAAACATATACTTCAGGAGCGTGTTAAAATCTTTGGCAGAGCTGTATCTTCCTGATGATCTCCCCTTTTGATTTTAAACCTTCTTATATATTCATGTAGGTTCACGCTTGCTGTTGAGTATATTAGTGTAACGGTGATCTACAGGGCAATCTGCGAGAGCATTAAACATTTTATCAAGGTTTATGGAATATATCGCTTTCTCGAAGTCTATGTATGTTAAAAGTAAAGTTTTGTTATATTCCGTGCATTTTTCAATCAATGTCTTTACAATTTGTAAATGATCATTTGTTCCGTTTCCTAATCAAGACCCCACCTATTTTCTTAGTTTACCTGTTAATTGCCTAGCGATAATCTTCATAAATAATCTGTATAGATGGGGTAACAGATTAATGGATCTATAATTTTGTAGGTCAGTGATACTGCCTTTTTTGTGCATAGTAATAATTGCTTGGTTTCACATAGCTGTTGTAGTTCCTTCTTCGAGATATTAAATAGATAGATTTTCTTTAATAGCTTCGATGAAAACATTATTTTTGCCTGGTCATTTATTGCTCTTTATCTCAGAAAACGAGTACTTTCTTAGGCATTGGTAGTAATTCCTCGAATTATTTGTTGGTGATTTTAAGTATATTTTTGGAAAGTCACTGTTGAATTTCGTTAAAATATAGATCAGCATATAATTCCTTAACAGTTCTTGTAAGTTCCTTCCTGTCAGTTGTTATCTGTCCTTTTTATTTTCTGGTTTAGTTTTGTTTATTTTTCCTAAATTAATTTTGCTCTAGTTAACCAAGCAGTATTATAGTTTTTCACATCGGTCCTGAGAGCTTTTGTCATATCTCTATTTAATTTTTCCAGTTTTTCTTTGTTTTGTGATTATGTTTCTCTTCAGTTCTCTTCTTTGTCTTATAAGCTATTTAGTGCTTGTACAGAGTTCCCTTTCCTCTATTCTGGACTTCTTCACTCTTTTACAATGTTGTTGCTTATGTCATCGGTATTCATCCTTGAAACATCTATGAAGTTTTCACTAATTTTTCCTACTCACTTTTATTTGGTATGTCAGTCCACTTATTACTGTGCGCATTTATAAGTGTCCTTCTTTTCTTTCTTAAATTGCATATTACCATTACCATTCTATGGCCACTTCCTATTGGGAATCTGTTCAATATTGTAACATGAGCTACGATATGTTTCCTATCGGTGATAAAATCGATTTGATTTTTTGATCCATGTCCTTTTGCATGGTGTTCGGGTTTTTTAAAAGAAGGTATTCATAATAAACAATTGATTTTGTAGAAAAAAATTTCTCATTTCTATCTTCAATTAGGTAATATTCTAGTGAAGTTCCAGTCTTTTCTCATTTTTAGGTTAGCTTTGCGTTGAAATCTCCAGTCAACACAGTAAACCTACTCATTCAAATATGGGGTATAGGCTTGGATGAGCTCACTATTATCGCGGCTTTAGAAGAGATTGGATCTTTTAACTGCAGTAGTACTATTAGCAATCTAGCTACTTATGGCCAATTTGTCAGTGGAGCATTGGATAAACGCAATCAAGTTGATGTGATTTATACCGACTTCTCAAAGGCATTTGATCGAATCGATCATTACAAACTTGCTGCTATGGATTTTAGTAATATTCTATTGGTATTTTGTAGATTATACCTTCAAGGCAGGATGTAATATGTTCAAATCCGGGTTTATCAATCCTACAAATTTTATGCTACAAGCGGGGCTCCGCAGGAGAGCAATCTGGCTCCACTAATATTTTTACTTGTCATTAACGACATCACGGTTGGAATGTCGAGCAGTGTTATGCTCTTTGCAGATGATATAAAGCTATTTCGGGTGTTTCGTAATATAAATGACACCCTACAGCTGCAGGAGGATATTGATATTGTTGGGAATTGGTGTAATGTAAATAATTTGCCTTTGAATTTTGACAAGTGCGCCGTAATGATTTTCTCCAATAAAATCAACTCTTTATATTTTGAATATACTCTAAACAGTCAAATACTTGAACGAAGTAATTAATTTAAGAGCCTCGCAGTCACTTTTCACCCAAACTTTCATTCGCGAAAAATAGTTTGATTAGTGGGAGTACGGGAGGACTTTGAGGTTCATATTGCGCAATTCTAAAGATTTTAACAATTTAGAGACCTTAAAAACGTTATATGTTAGTCACGTTTGGCCGAAACTTGAATAGGATGCTGTAATATGGCATCCTGTTTAATGATAAATAAACCACTCAATTAGACGGGGTGCAAAGACAATTTTTAAAATACCTATCTTTCAAAAGTGACGGAGTGTTCCCTCAAAGGCGTATAGATAGATACAATTACTGAAGAGATTTAACATTCCATCTTTAATGTTAGCCCAGTTTCTGATGAAGCTATCTAGATCTTATATTGACTATTCTGATTTATTGTATAACTTTCATGTACCCCGGGATCTGTCAGAGCCTATCCCGTTTTTTCATTGCCTAACCCTGAAACAAATGTTCTCATAAAAATGCCTCGATTTCAACCATGAATATCTTGAACAGTACGTGTAGTGACATCGATGTTTACAGCCTAACATTTAAGAGATTAACTCAAGCTTTAAAATTTAAGTTTCTAATAAAAATGTACAGTGTTTTTTTTTGTGAATTATTATATGATTTAATCACTAATTTTATTTTCTTCTTATAACTTTGTTTAAGAGCATAATAATATGTCATATTGTCTTATAAATGGATGTTATCTGTTAGAAAATAGAGATTGTTACTATTATGATTTTCAAGCCAAATGGCTTCACACTCCCTCCAGGGAATATTGCCTCATACCAGGTACACAAAGGTGTCAAAAGTATAGAGCTTTGGGGGACACTTGCCAAGTTATCGGGTCCGAGGTGACGTGGTCTATAAACTTTCGAACGGTCCACGCGGTTGCAAGGAGAACTGATTTCTAAATCGGTTTATACAGATGACCACTAAGGTCCAGTCCCTTGATGTTCTACAGTAGGTTAGTTGGTATCACTCTAGTTGTTAAAAGAATTATGGGACACTATTCACTGCCCATTGTCTTCAAACTGGACCTCCAAATTTCTGCATTTGGTGATCATTTCGTATTTTGGCATTAGGTTGTTGCTGTAGGTATAGTAATGTCAACTAGTATAGTTCATCTAGAAATTTTATTTGTTCAGCAAATGTCTGATCAGTCAAAATAATTTAAATCCAATCCAGCTTCAACTCTCTGCTCTCAAGAATAGGTTCCGGGTTGTATTCGTAGTAATACGCTTTCCCTATTTGTAACAGATTTAACTTATTTACTAACTCTTGGTGAAGTATCTTAGCGGTGAGTCATTACTTAGCTAAGTGCAGAGCATGCGCATGTGTTGAGAGCTTCAAACAAATTTCTACTTTTTAAGTCAGTTCGTAATAAACGCCTAACCATTCTAACAAATTCAGTTGTCAATTCGGCCTTCGTAGTGCGATGGTCAATTCTTTTACCCCGTTTGATACCTAGATATTTGTATGTTTGTTCCGCTTCCATTGCAGCCATAGTTTCACCGTTTTGCATCTCAGATGCTTCTGGTTTTATCTTTCCTTTAACGATATTCAAAATATGGCTCTTGTCAAATCCAAACTGCATTCCGAGATCCCGGGAAACTCCTCCACAATTTTAAACTTTTGTTACAGCTGGTTTCGGGTAACAGCCATCAGTTTAATATCATCCATATATAGAAGATAATTTAATCTTACTACCTGTTCATTGTTATTTCTAATACTAAAGCGGCATTTGGTAGAGTTCAAACGGCATGACAGTGGGTTCATTGCAAGGCGGAACCATAATGGGCGTAGTGAATCGCCTTGAAATATTCCCCTTCGTATTGGGATTGTATTAGTTTCGATGGATCCTAGATCTCCAGGTTGACATGATGCGTTTTAAAAAGGAAACACAATGATTATCGACTCTATGCATTCTCAACATAGTTTTGAGCCACTTATGTGGCACTGGGTCGAAGGCCTTCTTATAATCCACATAGGCAGGAAAGAGGTTTCGTCGGTTTGTACAGGCTTGCTGACATAAGATACAATCAATAATCAATTGTTCTTTGCATCCCATTGCCTCCCTGGTGCATCCTCTCTGTTGAGTTGCAATGATGTTATTTTCTTCACAATATGCATAGATGCGTTAAGTCAAGCAGGAGGTGATTACCTTATATAGTGTGCGAAAGCAGGTGATTCATCTCTACTTAGCTGGGTTATCTGTGTTATGTTTGTCGTTTGGTAAAAGATACGTAATACCTTCTGTCAGAAACAATGGCATTTTTGCTGGGTCCTTTGCAGGAGGTTCTTTGGTATAACTGATAAAATTATAAGAATCGTTTGGACGCTGTTTATTGCCCATTATATTCGAATTTGCAACTCCAGATCTATTTATTTGGCGATCTTTTCGTTGTATTTTGGCCTTAGGTTGTTGTTGTTAGGTATAGCAATGTCAATTAATGTAGTTCGCCTAGAAATTTTATCTGTTAATATAATGTCTGGTCTATTACGATCAACTGTCTGATCTATTAGAACCATTCGCTCCCAATATAGCATGAACTCATTGTGCCCAAGAATAGGCTCAGGGCTGTATTTGTAGTAAGGTACTTTTCCTACCTGCAATAGATTTAACTTTTCTGCTAAATCTTGGTGGAGTATCTTTGCGTCTGAGTCATTTCTTATGGACTTTCAAACGGCTTCACACTTCCTCCATAGAACATTCACTTTGTGGGGATCGTTTCTATATTGCCGCGTCTTAAGTGACGTGGTTTGTTGTAATTCTCACAAACTTTCTGACAGTCCCACGGTAGCAAGGAGCACTAATTTCTTCATCGATTTATACAGATGCTCACTAAGGCCCAGTCCTTTGACGTCTGTAGGAGGTTCTTTGGTATCGCTCCAGTTGGTGATAGTATTAGGTATAGCAATGTCAATCAGTATAGTTCGCCTAGAAATTTTATCTCTTAGTATAATGTCTAGCCTACTATGAGCAACTGTTTGATCTGTTAGAACCGTTCGGTTGTTGTTTTCAAGAATAGGCACTGGATTGTATTTGTAATAAGGCCCTTTTTCTACCTGCAATAGTTTTAACTTATTTGCTAACTCTTAATGAAGTATCCTAGCGGCTGAGTCGTTTTTTTCTTATACTTGGTTGCGACAAACGCTTGACAACCTCTGCTGGATTATCTTTGATAATCGACAGATATACCTACATTTGTTGTTTTCTATTGAGAGACCTCTAATGATGAACTTCCGGTAGTTCTTCTTCGGAATAACCTGGTCTTGGATAGCTAACAAGAAGCCTTCCCTTTTCGAAAATATCTGTCCTGAAATCAACCAGTAGTTCGACGCAAAGTTGTCGACATTTTCCTGGATGACCTCATTTGCATGCCGTCTATGAAGTGGTTTCTATAGCCAGGTTTGTAATTTCTCTTGGTCTGTTCCGTGGTGAGAAGCAATATCCCGTTCTCTCGGCTGTAGCGGCGTTGTATCGTCTGCCTCGCATATTGCTCGATGGAGTGTGGAAGAGTCGGCTAACCTGTGGAAATTAAGAACAGAAGTTTATTATTTGTTTATCAAGCTGCTTGCCAGTATCGATGAATCCTTTTCCTCCTTGGTGTATCGGAAGCATTGTATATTCAATAACATTGCGAGGATGGTGTTCGTGTGCTTGTGTTAAAAGTATTCTTATTTTCCTTTGCAGGTTTTCGATGTCCGTCCTGCTCCATTTTACAATTCCAAAATAGTACCTAAGCGTAGAGCATGCGTACGTGTTGAGTCCCTTAAACAAATTTCTACTATTGAGACTAGTTCGTAACACCCGTCTTACCCTCCTGACAAATTCGGTTGTCAATTCGGCCTTCATAGTGCGATAATCGATTCATTTAGCCTGTTTCATATCTAGGTAGTTGTATGTTTATTCTGCTTCCATTGCAGCTATAGTTTTACCGTTCTTCATCATAAATGCTCCCGGTTGTATCTTTTCTTTAACGATGTTCAAAATACGGCACTTGTCAAGTCCAAACTGCATTCCGATATCCCCGGAGAACTTCTCCACAATTTTGAGCATTTGCTCTAGCTAGTTTCTAGTAGCAGTCATTAGTTTAAGATCATAGATGTCTAGAAGATCATTCAATCTTACTACCTCTTCGTTGTTATTTTTAATACTAAAGCCGTATCTGGTGGAGTTCCAACGGCATGACAGTGAGTTTATTGCAAGGCAGAACCACAATGGACACACTAAGTCTACTACTATCATATGATTTACAAGCCAAACGGTTTCGCACTCCCTCCTAGTCCCTGGAGACCAGGGACACAAAGATACCAAAAGTATGAAGCTCTGTGGGAACCCTTTCCATGTTATCGGGTCCTTGGTGACATGGTCTGCTGTATTTCCTACGAATTTTCGGACGATTCTTGCGGTTGCAAGGAGAATTACTTTTTGCATCGGTTTATGCAGATGCTCACTAAGGCCCAATCCCTTGATGTTCTGCAGGAGGTTCTTTGGTATCACTCCAGTTGTTGACAATATTATGGGTATCGTTTAGACGCTGTTCATTGCCCATTGTCTTCGGATCTGCACCTCCAAATCTCTGTATTTGGCGATCTTCTCGTTGTATTTTGGCCTGAGGTTGTTGTTGTTCGGTACAGCGATGTTGATTAGTGTAGTTGGCCTAGAAATTTTATCTATTAGTATAATATCTAGTCTATTATGAGCAACTGTCTGATCCGTCAGAACCGTTTATTCCCAATATAGGCTCTGGATTGTATTTGTAATAAGGCATTTTTCCTACCCGTAATAGGTTTAACTTTTCTGCTAACTCTTGGTGGAGTATCTTAGCGGCTGAGTCGTGTCTTTCCTTATACTACTATCATTATTATTATTATTATTATTTAGTACTACATAGCAAACTATAAGGCTTATACTTCCAATATGAAGTATGTTATGAATATGTCTTCTGTGGTTCATAATTGCCACGATCTCAGGCAAGACTGAGGCTCAACCAGTAGTGAACATAACCCGATCCTCTCTATCCCTCCACTCCTCGACCTTGACCTTGACCTTGCCTCACCCCTCTTTGGCCCCGCCCACATGTCCTTGTCATTGACCTTGAAAGTGCACGTGTGCTTTGGCCTTGACCTTGTGTTCAAGGTTGTGTGTGTGACCTTGACCTTGACCTTGGTCGAGACGACCTTGACTTTGTTGAAGGTCATCTTGGGTGTGTGACCTTGAAGTAGTTATTTGTGCATTGTAATAGTGAGGGATGATCTTGAAATGATTTTGACCTTGCAAATTGTTCTATAAATTGTGTGAGTCTACTTGCATTCATTCAGTGTGAAATGTCAGATACGGAACTATATAAAGAAAAAATTATAGAGCAAGTCGGCAGAGTAATTTGTTTATATCAGAGTAATTTAAAAAGTTTGTGTGATTTTGAAGAGAAGGATCTAGCATTTTTTCCTCTCGAATATTTAAAAACTTGCGTTGATACGCTGAGTTTACGGCAAATTTGGGATAAGCTGCCAGCGCCATATCGGTGTGACAAGGAACTACAGTTAAGCTTACCCTGTTACATTCACTATGAACAAATATATCGTCATTATATAGATGGGCCACCACCAGCAATAAAAAAGTGTCGTGAATGTAAAAATGAGTGAATAATATGAATAGTGCTTTGCAAGAGACAGTAAAAAAATTGGGCGATGAGTTCACTGAAACGGCTAGTAATTATTTCAATGATGCAATGAAAAGTCGAGCAGAATGGGCGTCGCGCTATTGTGATTTGGCTTATGAATATGAAAAGGCTGGGAATGCATGTCGTAAATATTGCAGCAAAACAATAAATTTACAAGAATTTGTTCGTGAGATAAAAAAAAGTTGGGGTTTAGTGACTGTTTGGAAAAACTGATTAGGTTCATTGCAGATCCGGTTGTGTTAGATGAAATTAGAGTGTAGGACTTAAGTTTAACGTAGTAGTAGTTAATATGGAAAGTTTAGTGCGAGAAATGTACGAAGAATTTCTAATTTCTGCAGCCTGTTCGGAATTTTACGCATATGAAATGCAAGATTCGGAGGCTCAGGATTTTAGTGTATTTTTTAAGTATATGGACCATGCCGAAGTGTGTCTTTTAGCGAGTATAGTTTGTAAGAATTTTCTAAGAAATAAAAACAAACAATTATTATTGAACAAATTAAGAAAATTAGGTTTAGGTGATAATGTTACACGTATAGAAGAATGGCAGAAAAAAATCAATCAATAAAGTACATAAAATGTAGTTGTTTGTTTCATTATATTTTGTCCTTGAAGTTATCCTTATACCAATTTAAATGTGTGACGTAATTTGACCTTGAATACTCCTCCCACTATTTCTATCGTTAAGCTACCCCCACCATTGTTACAATTCGACCTTGAAACCTCGCTATAAAGGTTCGTGGGAAAAGAAGTGACTCCAAACAGTCGCAGATATCAGTGGCATAAACATCAAATATTGTGTTCGTGTAGGGTTCTGAAAGTGCTTTTATATTCACGGTAATTTTTGGATTTATATACCATTTTTTCAATAATGAGTATTGCAAAAGAAACTCTAGATGAAATTAATGAAATGTTGTGCAACAAATTTTTGTATGGTTCCATAGACATGGATACATTTTGTGCTGAAATGGTTGAAGAAGAATTAAAAGAATACCTCGTCAATATTCCACATTTACCAGGTGAGCTTGCTGCAAAATATGAATTGGTTTCTGCAACAGCAACAGCCCAAGACGTTGACGATCGAAATAGTGTCGGATGGGATAGAATTTTGAGCAACGAAAACGAAGACATGGAAAATTAATTTTTTATAATTTTTGTATTTGTGCAATTAAATAACTGTAAATAAATATCTGTTACAATCACAGTTTTATTTTATTTCTTTTATAAACATACCAACCCAGTAGATCATAGTCAGTGTTTCTTTTTCTCAGCTGAAATATTTAATATAAGTAGGGCAAATAAAAATAAAATAGTTTAGTAAAGATTGAAAATGAGTCGAGGAAACAACACAATTGATAAATTTGGTCGTCAGAAATATAATGAAAAATATCATATATTATCTGGGCCACAAGGGATTGGTTTTAAACTTACAGCGGATGGGCAGTATGATAAGGGTGGAAAAATCATAACCAACTTAGGCAAACCTGAAGATGATGACGATGCTGTGACAAAACACTTTGTTAATAGAAAGTTTTACAATTTTGCAGTTGTAATATGTGACATATTTAACAAGGATGTCCTCCCCATGATATACAAAAATAATAGTGAGCTTAAAACAAAAATTGAAGTTATGCAGTCGTCGGTGAATTGGACCTTCCCTCCAAGAATATTGAAATGTTATTTATGTGTATGATGTTTTATTGTCATTGTTTTTAATGATGAAGATTGAAATAAAAAACTTTATTTTACAATATATTGTTTATTTATTTTACATTTCAAATAAAAAATATAGTCATACAATTTGTTATTTAAACAATATTAGCTTTATCTATCCAAGAGTTGAAGTGGTTGGGAAATCCTAGCCATTTGACAAATAATTGTTCGATGTGATTTTTCTTGCGTTGTCTAAGGACCTTTTCTACTAGATAATCGTCAGGACTGCTTGTTTTTTGTAGTTCTGATTCGTAAAAACACCCTCTTATAGGCTGACCTTCTAACGATTCCAACAAGTAAGTAGGTGGATTTGTAACGTTAACTTTTACAACTTTAAACAATTCGGTTGACCAAGAGGGCGTATATCCTTTCTCGAATAAGCTTTTGTACTTGCTAATACGCACAATGTCACCCATGGAAAACTTAAATTTTTTAGGTACAATTTTTAAATAATCATATGCTTTAATATGTGTTTTTTCTTGCACGTCTGCAGGCTTCATTCCAATGGTGCGATGTTTCGAATGGTTATAGGTTTTTGTTACTGCCGATAATATATGTATCCATTTGTAAGATCCTCTTGTCGAGAATTGTTTATATAAATTATTTTTTAAAGTCCTTATGACTCGCTCAACAATTGCAGTTTTCTTTGTGCTGTAAGTGGAATAATGATTTATATTATATTTTTTCATCAGGGCTTGAAAGTTTGTATTATAGAACTCTTTTCCTTGATCACTTTGCAGATTTGTTGGTGTATATGATGCCTCTTCAATGATGCTTTTCATCGCATTAGTAACTTCTATACCAGTCTTGTTTTTTATGGCTTTGGTATAGACAAATTTCGAGTAACAATTTATACACACCAAAATATAACGATAACCATCGTTTTCATCAGCATACTGTTGCATTTCAGCCAAATCAATTTGCCACAAATCTCTGTATCCTTTTATTATCGTGCGCCGTCTTACAAAATTTTTTCTAGCCGTTCTATGTAGTTCATTAACAATTTTGATTTTTTCTAGACTGGGCTCCATATTATTAGTAATATTAAAGGTTTCAGATCGAAGGAAGAACTGAATAATATCATTAAATATTGAGCTTAATATATTATATCTTCTTCTCGTAATTCCTCTATGATTGACATAATTTCATTTTCGTGTCCAGTGTGACCGGCCATTTTGGAACTTCACAACAAACGTAAACGATCCACCAACTCTTTAGCTTTGTTCCAATAGACATATTGAAATTTTTTCGAAGATAATTTCTTTTTTGTGGGTAACTGTAGTTTTTCAGAGAGATTTTTTCTTGTAATAGTACCACCTAATTTTGTGCCCATTATCAGAGGTTTAATAATTCGTAAATATTTATTCCATCTGGTCTCCCGTAAACCATCACTTTTTTTAAAATTGTTGTAGACAGCATTCGTTGATTCCAAAATTTCCTTGTACGTTGAAAGTACATTATCACTTAATTGTTGTTCCTTGCCTACACTTGGGGGTGTTTTAAGAAATAACAAATCATAAAGTGCCGGTGATCCATCATATTCTGCAATATTTTTCCCTTTTTTGTATAAGACAATATTTCCATTTCGAAAATGCACCTCTAAATTACCAATAAAATTTTTGTTATAATCTGTTTTTGAACCAAAACGTACACCATATACAGTATCGTATAGAGATGGTTTCGAACGTAATCCTTTCAGGTGTGCGTTTAAAATATCGGAAGTTGTGGTGTCAGCGGAGGCGAGAGATGTATTAGTTGATGTCGAGGGTGTATCAAACACCGATTGGCTAATATCTTCTTTTGAAATGCGATGCTGCTGCTGCTGCTGAATAGGTGTGGAGGTTTGAAAGGAATGTGTAGGTTGGGGAAAACCTGATATTTGAGTCGACTGCACTGATGTACTGAGACTATGTGACTTTGTAGCTGGATAATGTTGTCGCTGTTGTTGTTGTTGTTGTTGTTGTTGTTGTTGCTGCTGCTGCTGCTGCTGCTGCTGCTGCTGCTGCTGACGTTGCTTAACCACATCAGATATAGTTGTCAATGGCTTAGAAATGGGTTCGTAAAACTTTTCCAATTCCACAACATTAAATTCTTTAGTCGCTTTAATTTGTTTAAATTTTTTTCTGACGGCATTGGTAGCTTCCACTAGTTTACGTTTTAAGTCGATCGCGTTATTCATGATGTTAACAAAGGACGTTTCAACAATCAAATGAGCGTTTTCTCTTATTATTACAGTAATATAGAGCTATCAAATCCTTTGCGGTATCTTCCCGATTTCACATCACTGTCTTTATCAATTACTAAAAATCCATACTTATTATCCCAACATTTTGAGCACATTTCTTGAAATTGAGTAAAAGTTAGATCCGGTGAAACGTGGTCGGAAAATATGTGTTTCATATTCAACTCATCTTGTTTAAACATAATAATAAAATTGGCGTTGTCTCGCACAAGCTGTTTAGGCACTCGCGAATATGTTTGCGCTAGATAAAAGGAGTCGATCTTTTTATGACGTCCCATGCTAAAGTACGATCTTATAACATCTTGTTTTTCACATATAACATCATCAAAGATAAATATAGAGGTTGGTTTTGCATCGGACGGTTCCACAATATTACTGGAATCACTAAAGGCATAGTAGCCTAAACCTTTGATGGGCGCTAAAATTTTCCTTAAATACTCATATTTCGGTTGATACAGAGATTTCGAGTAAATATAGACATTTTCGAAACGTAGCCCAAGGGGGTGTGTAAGCAGCGAAATCATGACATTAGTTTTTCCACAATTGGATGGACCAATTAACAGGTCGCGAATAGAGGAAGGAAGTAGAGGATCGTGTCTCTTCATTATCTTCTTTTCAAATCCAAGTCCGACTTTTTCATCGAGATTGTCAATAGGAAGTTTTTGTTTAAGATCGATAACGCGCATCTTAGGAAAATTTGATATTTTATAGGCAATTTTTCACAAAAACTGTCATTCAGATGCCGAGCGTCAAACGAAGTGGACGGTCTCACGTTTCCAACAAAACTGGATACGGTATTGTGAATTCGTTAATAAATAAATTTCCATTCGAGGTACACATTCCTGGTTATCAATATTGCGGACCCGGAACAAAAGTAATAAAACGTGTAACAAGAGGTGATCCAGGCATTAATCCTTTGGATGCCGCATGCAAAAAACACGATTTAGCCTATTTACATAATAAAGACAACATAAGTGCGAGACATCGAGCGGATTACGAGCTCGAACAAAGTGCTTGGAATAGAGTAAAATCGAAAGATTCCAGTTTAGGTGAAAAAACAGCAGCTTGGTTAGTTACAAACATTATGAAAGGAAAACAACGTTTTGGTATGGGTGTACCATCATCATTATCAACAAAAAAAACATCTAGTAAAGGCACACGTCATACAAAAAGGAAAGGTGTTAATAAAAATCGACATGTTCGGAAAGTCAGTTTCGGAACAGCTATTCGACAAGCAGTTCGAAGGGAATTATTAAAAGCCGGAAGTAAAAATGTGTTGGAAAAAAATGTCATGAATGCATCTAAAATAGCTCTGTCGGCAGCACGTAGATCGGTAAAAGCGGCAGGTGGCAAAAGGAAGGTTCGTACACCGAGAATAATACAGATTTCTAAAATTGGTGGAATATTACCATTAATACCAATTTTTGCCGGGTTATCAGCTTTGGGTTCATTAGCCGGTGGGGCAGCGGGAATTGTGCGCGCCATAAAAGCTGTAAAAAAAAGCAGCGAAGATAAAACCGGTGCCGGCCTGTATTTAAAATCGAAAGGAAATGGTTTGTTTCTAAAGCCATATCGTAAAGGTATGGGATTATTTTTAAATCGGAGATCAAAAAACTAATTGAATCCCTACCTCGAAGACCACTATCTAACATCGATATAGAAAAATATGCCAAAAAGAAAAGAATAGGACACTTTCGAGGCGTTTATATGAGGGATTTATTACCTAGACAAGGTCCTCGACGTTACGAAGCAGCAATAGTGAATTTGGATAGTACGCGTGGTGCAGGGACTCATTGGGTAGCTTATAGAAAAAATAATTCTAAAGTAACATATTATGACAGCTTCGGCGATTTACCCCCACCGATCGAATTGGTACGATATCTACAAACGGGATCGGAACCATCAAAAATTATTTACTATACATACGATCGTCAACAGGATTTTGGAACAGTCTGGTGTGGACATTTGTGCTTAAAGTTTCTTGTCGAATCATCAGCGTAAAAGATGTCATCATCGTCGTCACCATTAACACCGCAAATGGATCGCAATAACTATACTAAAATGTTGCAATCACTGAAAGCGTTTCATCTAGCCGGTGGATTAAGGAAAATGACCGTGAAACAGTTAGAAAACATGCCCAAGGAAGTAATGATTGCATTAGCCCCAAATGAAATTCCATTCGTTTGGGAAAAGTTGCCCGAGCACCTTAAAAGCGATATCGATATATTAAAATATCAGTGCGGTTGCAAACATTATTTCAGCAGCAGCAGCAATTTAAACGAGGTTATGACTGATGAGGATCTTACGGCTAGAAAAATATTTTGTTGTTATTGCAAAATCAGCGATGTGCGCATAAAAGCAGAAAATAGCATAAAAACATCACTATCTAATGCGGTGAGAAAAGGTGTGAAGATGAATCTTTTTAAATGTTGCCGCTAAGAATAAAACCGAGATGTGTGATGTTTTAATGGTTAGTCATGTCTTATACGTTCACACTAACAGGACACTCGAGCGTCTTAAGCGCCGATTTTTATCCACCAGTCGAATTAAATAGAGAAAACAAATATGGTCTGGCATTGCTGGGATTTTACACATACAATTCAATTTTTAATGTGGACGAAAGCAACAATAAGTTTGCCTACATGAAGGAGGGTTACACCACCGAGCCGATACAATTGCAGATTCCACCTGGGGCCTATGAAATAGATGAGATAGGTAAAGCTATGTTGGAGGCTTTGAGGATTTCAACTGAAGAAAAGAACGATGGAATCTTTTACTTGGTCGCTAATAATAATACGCTGAAATGTGAACTGAAATCCCAATATACTATAAATTTCCGGGGAGAGGCGAGTATCGGTAAAATGTTAGGATTTAATCATACAGTGTTAAAAAGAGACAAAAAGCACGAATCAACCGAGATGGTGGAAATAATGAAAGTACGCATCATACGCGTAGATTGTAATATAATTTCCGGAGCATATATGAATTCGGTGGAAGGTCATACCTTGTTCGAATTCGATATCAACGTGGAGCCCGGTTACAAAATCAGTAAAGAACCACAAAATAATATTTATATGCCGTTAATGCCGGCAGGACGTCAGTTTATCGACAACATTACTCTTCGCATCTTGGATGATAGCGGTGATCTAATCAATTTTCAAGGCGAGAAAATAATCGTGAAATTGGAACTGAAGAAACTTTCATAGAAATGGGTTTTTGCTTCAATCGTCAATTGTGTGTGCTGTCGACTAAGATGGGGGAACCGCCGAAACATAATAAAAGTAAAAGAAGAGTTAACGTCAAGGTTAGTCGTCGTCCAGACGTTAGATCACAAACATCTCAACAGTTATCTGCCGAAGACTATAAATTTTTAAAATCAATCGGTCTTAAAGTGCGAAAATGATTTCCACCACCAGCGATAAAATAGAGGTTTTCTCCGAACCCATCTTGGACAATTCCATTATTAGTCTAGAAGAGCATACGTATAAACCATACGGATCTCCATCATTCAACAATTCGGATGAAGTCCGTATCCCCATTAATTTTCAAGATATTATACTGGATATCGCCGAAAGTTACATATATATCGAAGGAAAATTTAAACCCATAGACGCAACGAAAAGATGTTTTTTATCAAATAATGCCCTCGCATTTTTGTTCGATGAAATTCGCTATGAGATGGGAGGTGAACAGGTCGCCGTGGTTCGTAAACCTGGAGTTACGACGACATTAAAAACCATGGTTTCATTCGGAAGTTTGCAACAAAGATCTCTCATGACGTGCGGATGGGGTCTCGACGAAGCAAACCAAGATATCGTAGACACGGCAAGTAACGTATTCTCCGGGAAATTACCCTTAAAATATCTTATGGGATTCGCCGAAGATTACGCAAAAGGTGTTTTCAACGTAAAACAAGAGCTTATTATGATTATAGCTCGCACTTTTACCAATTGTTACGTCGGCGAAGTAGAGGCAGAAATTGGTATCGACAAAATCGAATGGAAAATTCGTCACATCATTCCAGACGACAAGCAAAAATTGAAAATACTGTCTCGCATTAATAAAGGAGGAAACAATGCCAGTATTCAAATGGCATATCGTAAATGGGATCTGTACGAATTACCGGCTTTAAGGCAAACATCTTCCGACGTGTGGGCCTTGAGAACGAGTATAAGTCTGGAAAGACCGCGCTATATAATCGTTGGGTTTCAAGACAGCAATAATTGCGACAAGAAAGAAAAAAACGCAACCCAGTTTACCCACGCCGACGTATGCGACATTAGACTGTATCTGAATTCAACCGTTTATCCCTACGAAAGATGGAATTTAGATTTCGCCAAGAAACTGTACGCAGCAGCCTATTACAATTACGAAAACTTCCAAAGCAGCTACTACGGGCGCGAGATAAACGATCCGATGATAACGTTCGCGGAATATATGAAAAACCCCGTTTTTATTATCAATTGCAGTCATCAACCAGAGGCGATTAACTCATCGACAGTGGATGTGAAATTGGAGTTCCAAACGAGAAAGAATAAATTCCCCAAAGACACTAAAGTGTACGCATTAGTTATTCACGACTCATTTTTTAGTTATAATGTATTAAACGGTTCGGTGACCAATAAATCTATATTTTAATGTATCTATTATATGTAACACAAAATAATGTTAAAATAAGGTACTTGAATCAATAAATTTGTAATGAGTGAAGTAGTAGTTTTATATTTATTTGAAACCCAACAAAAAAAAAAGCGGACGGAAAAGCCCGCTCTTTAAGAAAGGAGTACGGGAGTTTAGATAATGGTGGTTTATTAAGTGGAAAAAAGAGCTTAAATAACACAAGAAAAAATTTTTAAGGCAAAATATGAAAACAACGATTTAGAAAATTTGTAGGAAAGTAACAGTTAGGAATAGGGAAAAAAATTATAAGAAAAAATTATAGAGGAAATGGAGTACTATAAGCAAGCATTTTTCTCGATAGTAAAAACGTAAAAAAAAAATTTTCAAAAAAAAATTGAAAAATGGTGAATGCGCGCCAAAGTTGAAGTTTTGGAGCAAAATGATATTAGGAAATTAGAAAGAAAATTTTTTTCTACATATGGTAGTACTTTTCAAAATTCGGAAAGATGAAATTTTAAGAAAAGGGTTAGAGTAAGTTAGTAATTTGGATTTTTTAAAGCGCTGTAGCTCGGGAACCGTTCAAGATAGAAAAAAAATAAAAGCACTTCGATAGCCTAAAATTTTGAGGAGAATGCGATGGTGTAAAAAAAATTATAATTTTTTTTTTTTTGAAAATGCTGAATACGCGCTAAAGTTGAAGATTTAGAGAAAAACGGTATTGGGAAATTAAAGAGAGAATTTTTTTCTACATATTGTAGTATTTTTGAAAATTAGAAAAAATGAAATTTGAAAAAAAGGGTTATAGAAAGTTAGTAATTTGAATTCTTTAAAGCGCTGTAGCTCGGGAACCGTTCAAGATAGAGAAAAAATAAAAGCACTTTAATTACCCAGAATTTTGAGTAGAATACAATGGTGAAAAAAAAAATTTGGAAAATCTTAAAAATGACAAAAAATTTAGACGAAAAAATTGAAATTCTCGAGTTAGGAGGCTAGAGCCGCCGAACGGGAGTATGTGGAAGTTGTAGGGTTTTTTTTTTTTTTTTTTTATATTAGCGAATCGGGAAAAATAGTGTGATATACTTCAACTCTTCCTTATTACGATTCCGTCAAAACATTTTCAAAATTTTCCTTACCTTGCCTGAAAATAATTAAAATATATGCATAATTTGCATTTTTTGTAAATATGTAGCAAAGTAATGGTTAGAAATATCAAAAAAATTAATTTGAAAAAAATGTAGAGAAAGTCTAGTACTATATGCTAGAAAAGTGGAGGGGGGTAGTTTGTGTCCATAACAGAGATACGGTGAGTTATAAAATCATATTATTCTCAAACTTATATAATGCATATATGCACTCCACCTTACCCCCTCCAACTTTTTGAATGTATATAGAGGCCGGTATTAGAATTATTTCATCATTACACATTCGATCGGCAAGATGGAAGATATACCAAAAAGGATCATTGGCATTGTCAGGCCATTCGTACCCGGCCAAATATGCAAGTGTGAGGAGTGCGGGGGTACCGCACCAGGAGCGGCACCTTCGGCACCGCCTGCAACGCCGACACCACCAGCGACGGCGACGGTGCCGCCAATGAGAAGACCAAGGGCTGCACCTAGGTCGGTGTTAATATCGTTGGGTATTACTCCACGGTAGGCACCCCACCCTCCCCCCAGGCCCTTTTAGGGCCACAAAAACGGTCCTTTTCAGGACCACATTATATTTTGATCGTAGTTTAGTAATCGTCACTTATGGGGCGAGATATTCGTTTAACGACGATTTGTCTCGTAGCTTCAGTGCCAAGTTATATGCTTGAGAACCTATGAAAATGTTAACAGTCCAAACAAGGTTTCTATTATTTTTTTGTAATGTATTCTTAACAAAATATTAAGAATAATTCTTATTGTCTAAACAAATCTAATTCCTTATTTAAAGTTTTTGAAAAAATCAATAATTCTATAAGCTCTCACCAATACATAACATTTAGAATTCGTTGGTGGGGTGGGAGTAGTTCTATATATATGAGACTGGGCCAGTTACACAGTCATATATTCATCAACCCTCATACGATGAACATGGAGGAAGAAAGACTCGCCAGCCTAGGCTCATCCATCTTTAGTGATGACACCGTAGCCGACAACGTTGGAGACCTGCAAGTCTTCGACGACGACGACGAGGTGGATTTTGAAATTGACGTCCTACGTTGGGACGACTTGGATGAGCCGATTCCGCTAGTGTATGACCATGATCCGGGTCTAGTGGAATTAGACGATGCGGGCGATTGGGTCTTACAAAGACTCGAAACTCCGTCGCCGCAGCCAGAGCTGGACTCGACGGAAGATGCGGTGCTGGAAATTCCAACATCACCAACACCCGACGACCCGCAAGGCCCCTGCGATTCGTCAAGCTGGTGGTCGACCAGCGAGGATGGGGCACCATAAGCCCCACACTCTCCCTGGCCCTTTTTAAGGGCACACAACAACGGTCCTTTTCAGGACCACAAAATACTTTGATCGTAGTTTTAGTACATATTAGTACTTTGTTACTAATATTGTATGTATAGAATATACAATATTAGATACAAAGTATTAAAAGTTTAAGTGCTGGTGGAACCCAGCTAAATCGTTCGTTCGTATTTGAGACCGCAAACAACTTTTGGTCTCAATACGTAATACGACATTTGTTTTCACCCCCCACCATTAATTTGTCTCTATATATACGACCACCAATACTTATTACAATCATTTTAGTTCAACATGTCTGCGACTCAACAACAACAACAACAACAACAACAACAACAACAACAACAACAACAACAACAACAACAACAACAACAACAACAACAACAACAACAACAACAACAACAACAACAACAACAACAACAACAACAACAACAACAACAACAACAACAACAACAACAACAACAACAACAACAACAACAACAACAACAACAACAACAACAACAACAACAACAACAACAACAACAACAACCCATCCAATGCCCTGTGGTAGATTCTACCACAGAGAATTGTTTGGAGTGGGAGTCGAACGATCCCAGATGGGATGAAATGGCGGTTCATCATCGAATATACAGAGGACAGCACCACCACCACCACCCCCGTTGATGATGACGGGCCGTGCGACTCCACAACACAATAAAAGAGTCGCATGTTTTACAACCAAACGGTCCTTTTCAGGACCACAAAATAATTTGATCGTAGTTTTAGTTGGTTATAATACTTTGTAAACAATATTTTATGTTTTTTTCTTAAAAACTTACAATATTGAGATACAAAGTATTAGAAGTTCTGGCGACAGAACCTTAACTTCATAAACCGAACCATGTTTTAGCATACTTGTAAATATTATCAGAAAATATTTACAACTATTGCTATTGCGTAGTTTTAGTGGATTATTCACTCTTTTTTTTTTATTACCTAATATTATGTGGGACAGGGCCTATATGAAATAACACACAAAAATAAATTTTCAAGTCATTTTTATTCTCATTATAAAATATAAAAATTTGATCAAACACTTTTTTTTATTAACTACAATATATATATATATATATATATATATATATATATATATATATATATATATATATATATATATATATATATATATATATATATATTTACAAACTTAATACTATAAATTAAAAGCTAATATCTACAACTACCTAACACCTACTACATAATTTATTAAATTCCTCTAATTGTCTTTTTAACCGCGCAGATTTCACCTTTTTTATCTCTAATTGTCTTTCAAGTTCTAAAATGTCACTGTCACACGCGTTCACTTCTTTCACTAAGCGTTTTTTCATTTCATAAATGTCTGTTAATTTGCTCTTCTGAGAGTTGGTGAAGTCTTCGACCCACTCCGGTTGCGATGGCTCGGAATATATTAACGAAGAAGAAGCGGTTTTATTTGGTGAAGACGATGACGATGACGACGACGACGACGAAGCATCGGAAACTTCATCGCCTTCAAAACACCGCTTAAACCGCTTCTTCATGGGTTTCCGGCACCCCAATATCGGCGACAGTGGCGCTGGGGAAGACTTCACCTCCGACACTATTTCCTTCTCTACGCTGGCCGGTGTTGGTGGCGTTGGTGGTGTTGGTCCATCGGGGCCTTCTATCACTTCCACTTCTACCGACAATGGCTCTTATGGTGCTGTTTTTAGGAAGTCGGGTAATGGAACAGGGGTGGAGGGACGCTTAAAGTTAAACTTTTTCTTCTTCCCTTGTCCCACACTTTTAATCGCCGAATAAAATGTTTATTTATCGGCGATTCCCGACTTCCGCATAGTCAAGAGCTTTTTCAATTTAGAAGCTTTCGGAGAAGATTCCCTAGGCCGCGATGCTTTTTGCACAACAACATCAATTATCACATTGATTTTTGGCTCCTTCTCCTCCGTCCAGCATTCGAGGAATTGCGCTGCCGACTGAACTATCTCTTCGTCGCGACCATCATTGAGGGCTCTGTCTTCGGCATCTTCATGCTAAATGCCATTCCAATTCTCGAATACCCCCGGACTTAACACTTCCAAACCACTAATGTTATCCAGCATGCCTTGTTGCGAACCGCAGCTCACGTCAAGAGCATCTAAAAGAGACCGTACACTCGACATCTTCGATATTAAAACTCACACTATTTACTTTATCTTAGGACTGTACTGTTTGGTGTTCTGACGAACTGTGAAGAGCTCGAGCCAGCAAGTCTGCTTTTATGCCCATTTCCCCCACTACACCACCTTTATTCTTTTTGTTCGATGCATTAAGTATAATATTTAATCTTGTCAGATGCAAGGCCAAGGCCAAGGCCGACGTAACCGGCAATACCAGGGTCGTTTTCAAGGTTGTAATTTTCATGGATTTTTTTTTTGTCCCTGTCAAGTTTATTTTAAGGAAGCATATAAATATAGTACTAAACTTGTTAGATGCGAGGCCAAGGCCAAGGTCAAAATACCCGTCAATGTCAGGGTCGTTTTCAAGGTTGTAATTTTCAAGGATTTTTTTTTGGTCCTGTCAAGGTTATTTTAAAAAGTAATACATAATTAGAGTACCGCGATTGAAAAGTACAACATATTCAAACATCATGTTGCCAACTGATGAACAACCTAGTGAAGCAGCCAAAACATACAGTCATATACCAAAAGCTTTTTATTTAACTTGTCATCATTGAAAAAGACTAGGTATCTGCTGGCGAAATGATCTTACGTACGACTTCAACTACATTGACCTTTTCAGGATTAAATTTGTACAATGCGGCTTTTGTGGACTAGTTTACTACCAGTTCAAGGACATTAATGAACGTGCCATCCAGAGAAGAAATTGGGTCATAGAAGAAGCTTACCTGTACAGAAGAAATTAACATGTATTTTATTTCTTAATTTTTAATTTTTTTGTTTGTTATATTTTTTATTTTTTTTTAATAAAAAGTAAACTCAATCTTTTGTTATATTTTAATTTTTTTTTTCAATAAAACAATAGTAAAATGAATCTGTACGTGTATTTATTAAACATCACCTAAAATACGTTTTGCAATCCATATTTTTCTGCAGAGTCCGTTTATTAATGAAATAGAACCATATATTATGGTGAAATCTAATGGTTTCAAATCAGTCTCACATAACAATGTCAGAAGTAAACACTATTGATAAGTTCGGTCGCAAAAGAAAATTTAAGGATTTTAACTTTATGCGAGGTCCTTCAGGAATAGGTTTTAAACTTACACCTAATGGAGATTACGACATGGGAAGCAAAAGATTGTGCTATTTAGCAGAACCTCTTGCAGGAGACGATGCGACCACACGAAATTATGTTGATAATAACCTTGCTCAGTGTGTGCAAGATACGCAGAAAGCTTTACATGACTCAACAATTGTTATTAAAGATATATTCAGAAACCAACTTGAAGGTTACGTACGCAAGAAATTAATTGAAACCGGTCAAGAACTTAGAGGATACATTGATGATACTGTTATTGCAATATATGAACTTAGGCAAGACGAACTGCGTGATGAACTTAACTCTAGAATGTTGAAAATTGAAAAGACTATGTAGGATCTTGTCAGCAAACCTGTTTCACATTAAACATTTATTCGTAGACCTGTGCGTTTAATTTACTATTAGACAAATTTTTCAACAATAACTTTTACAGTTTGTTATTTGTCGACACTTCATTATATTTATAATTTTAAAATAAAGGTTCAATAAAAAAGCAATCAAGTAATGAATACATGTTTTTTATTTAAAAAAAAAAAAAATACAATACTATCGTTACATATTAATGTTGTATGTTTAATAGAAATAATAAAAACAATACAAATAATGAAATATGGATTTTCCAGATTACGTGCTGTCCTGACTTAGAAATGATTCCAACACTGTGACTAAATTTGCTAAGTTTTCTTCCGGGTCTGTTTTGTAAAAATCTATGTCTGCATTCCCCCAAGGTAGAGTTTTGGTTGAACTGGGAATTACATAACGTTTATCATCGCTATGTGACAATGCTACTTTATTTATTATGTTGGTATAAATGTTATGTAATTCACTTCTAAATGTCTTCATCTTTCTTAATATCAAACCACCCCGTTCAACAATTCTTTGGTAGTCTTCCTGATGAAGGTCTTTCTCGATAACACATTTTTTGATACCTTTGGCTTTTTTTAATTCATTATTAATGGACTTTACATAATAAGCCTTCGCGCCGGTACCATAAAAACTTATTATCGGATCACCAGGAAACTCATCTTTCATTCTACCAACTACAGAATTACTTTTAATTATGTTGAAATTATTAATTTCGGGGTAATTTGATGTATCGAATTTTTCGGGGTTTTCTGATATAGTTTGATAAAAGTTTTCCGTATTCACTTTTAATATAAGCGAGTCAGTATCGATGTAAAGTAACGAAGCATCATCGCCAAACTTGGATTTAATAAAATTATAATAAAAATCGTATATTACAGTCTTTGATATATCTAATATGGAAAAACCGATATAAATTGGTTTATTGTACAATATTTTAACTTTATTCATATGTATAGCAACAAAGTTCTCGGTAAATATCGAGCTACTATTGAAATTGGGGCGGGATATTAGTGCTCTAGCTCCATTTCTGCCTACACTGTTATCCCAATGTGTTACTAATTTTATATCCTTTCGATTTTCCACATTTTCCATAGTTTTACCAAATATCGCGTTATTTTTTAATTTAAAAGTGTCCTTCGCAAATTTTGTGGTGGCCTTGTTACGTAAATTGGTATTAAAATCAATATACGATTTTAGCCATTTTGATTGCTTAAACTGTAATACTCGATGGGTTTGCATTACCACTAAGCCGTTGGCGATGGCTTGTTTTAAAGTTCTATAGTGTACAATGTATTTTTTTTTATCTTGTAAATTAGGAATTAATTTCGGTAATTTAGCGTTTTCTGTTGGCGGTATGATATTTTCTACTAGAAATGGAAGATCAGAATGTGCATCATGCAACTCAGTCGGATAATGCACATCCACTTCCAAAACGTAGCCATGTAAACTATCATCACCAACAGCCATAATATTTAAATCCAGAATTTCGCGCTCGCTTAACCATCGAAAACCACCATATGGTAATGCTTGTGACATACTATGACCATATAAATTTGTAGCATCAAGGTATGTTATAAATGAAGAAGATTTTGTTGGGTCATAGTCTGGTAAAAAAATATTATTAGCGATGTGCTTCCTTTCTGTACACTGGCTGATGCCGCCGCGTATACCTTTCTTAAAAAAATGTATCATGTCTATATCAGTTAAGAGCTCTCACTCTACCTTAGTCATACGCAGCATACAATCAAATGATAAACTTGGAAGGGTATAGTAATGTGCTGAATCAAGTTTATCGAATTTTAAACAATTATCCCGAAATTATTCAAAAACATCACACAATAGCAACACATCTGATTTTACACACACGTCCGAATAGTCCCCCAAAGTTTTACACCCAAACAAGCGCCATACTTTTTTTGCTCTTCTATAGCTTTCATCGCTAATGTGTCCTTCCCGTAAATTATCATAAAATTCATCTTTACTTGGAAGACATGTATTTTCCATTTTTTCTATAGAGTCAATAAAGCTATAGGGAAAAACACCCTTTTGACGCATCAAATTAAATTGGTTGATATTTCAAAAATGTTTCCGCGTTTCAATAAAATCGTCGTCGTTTAAACCGCAGCCTAAATTTTCCAAAGACGTTGTCAGAAATTTAAAACTATCAATAAATCGCAACTTTAAATATTTCCTCTTGACTTTTCCACATTTACTATCAAAATAATCGTGCACATAAATGCTTTTGGTAAATGATATGTACTTTTCCTTACTTTGAGCCAAAACACCAATTTTATCCCCATATTTACATAACACTTTTATAAATAAATGGCTGTCGTAGCCGCTTAAGTTATGAAATATGATAGGGATAAAAGAGGGTAATTTATAATTTAAATTACAAACGGATTGTGCAGCACCAAATCTTTTTGCACCAGTTATGTGACAGTGGTCTCGTACTTTAATCTCACCCTCTTCAAAAGGGCCTTCACATATACCACATATTTTCAGGCGTTAACGGTTTCATAGGCTTAATGTCTTTTAAATATGTGTTGTATAGAGCCCTTAAATCACACTCGATACGATCCACAAAGACTTGAGCTGCATTATTGCCACGAAATAGCTCAAATTTCGAAAGTGAGTCGTCAAAAGAGCATTTAATTAAATAAGCAAAAGAATATGTTTCATGTTTAAAACTTTTTACAGTGTAAGAATTTTGTGGGTTTGGTTGTACCGTTTCAACGGGTTTTAAAACAGATTCGAAATCTGCATAAACCACGAATGGAACGCGCATTTGCTTTTCTATACCCTCGAATTTTAAAATATTTTCCGGCATACTCTTTCCAAATTTATCGATTTTTAAATCCACTGAGGGTGTTTGCGTGAAAATGTGGTTACAATCGTAGCTTTGATGTAAAGTTAAAGCTGACGGTGTACTAAAATAAATGAGGCAACCATCACAGAAATATATTTTATGTTGTTGACAACTAATTTGACTTGAAACTAAACGTGATAAATCCCGAATCCAACAATAATGACTCTTTGAACAAGTCGTATCACAAAAATGTTCACCGCCATCTTTACTACTACAGTCTTTTGAAATTAACAATAAATTTACATGCCTATCCAATTTTTTGACGCATACCTCAGTGGACCAATAACTTCATGTATTAGTTCATTATTTTCATATTTAGATTCCAGACCGTATACGTTAATTGATATGTTGTTCATTTCCTCAAATTTTTTAATGTCACGGAATTTTACTGGAAAATCCATACCTGTTACATTTAGCACTCTAGAAAAATGGGGGTAGGATGTCTTCTGTGAAGGCTCTGCTGTTGAAGGAAACAATGCTGATGTTACAGCCCACGCAAAGCAAAATTCGTCCTGGTTGATCACATTGACGACAGCTCCTTTCTTTTCAATAGAACACGGCAACTTGATGTATGATGAGCCACCCATAGGCATATACTTGTTGATACCAACTTCCAAGTATAAAATTCGCACAAGAGCCCATCCTATAACAAGAAAAATAATATATAAAAATCAGTTTAATATATCGGGTTTTGATTTTTCCATACCTGAATCTTTCTCCTGGAACTCTGTCGCCTGCGTTTTTATTAATTCGGTGAAAGAATGGTAAACGGCATCCAAATCACTTTCTACACTAATTATTTGATTAGCAGTGTTGAAGGATTTTTCACTGAATATTTCTTGTGATGGAAGCATGTACTCGCCAACAGCTGTCATGTTAACTTTTAAAGCATGATGCACACGAAATAAATTATTAACAAGTTCCACCACCTTGGATTTAATGTCTGCAAAGAACATTACGTAATCGGAATGCTCCATATCACTTCTAACCCTATAGGTTGCAATTCTCCTTTTGAAGGCACATTCAACGAGTTGCACACCATGACATACCGGCAAACATGAATTATTTTTATGTTGTTGTGTTCGTTTATGCGCTGACATATGATTTATTGGAACATCTACATTACATGTAGCGCAATTAATTACCGGAATCGTCGATGTATACTCTTCAATTCGGAGCCGTTTTCCTCCAGGCACTTCATTAAATCTCGCCGCACACGATTCTCTTTGATGACGTCTCATATTATAACTATTAGTAAACTTAGAACCGCAATTTTCACAAACATATGCCATGATTTGTCAAATATTAACACATGTACTACCTATACAAGTCAGAGCCAACTGATGAATGAAACTGCCCCATACCTTATATAAAATCATTCAAGGTCACCCCAAACCACGTAACATATCTTCAAGGTCACACACCCAAGATGACCTTCAACAAAGTCAAGGTCGTCTCGACCAAGGTCAAGTTCAAGATCACACACACAATCTTGAACACAAGGCCAAGGCCAAAGCACACGTGCACTTTCAAGGTCAATGACAAGGACATGTGGGCGGGGCCAAAGAGGGGTAATGCAAGGTCAAGGTCAAGGTCGAGGAGTGGGGGGATAGAGAGGATCGGGTTATGTTCACTACTTCAACCATATTTTGTTCTCATCACGCAGGTATATTGGTTAGAGAATTTTAACTGTTGTCCCAATACCCTAGCCAGTGCGGATTGTTCCAATATGAATTTGAGCCACATTTCCTTTGATTCTTAACGGAATGGTAGCCAAAACTTTTATAGTTGGACGCACCAGATGACCGTAGTCACCACGCGGCAGGCGAAATTATCATTTGGGTTGATTTTATTTTTGACCATTTCTTACACACCTCTTAGGGCTTAGGACACAAATAAAGAAATACGTCTTAAAACCTCAACTGTACCTTAATCTAAAGAATGTGATACTGTACTAATAACTAAGGTTTATCAAAACCATCTCACTATTTCAAACCCCTTGCGATGCTGGATTAAATTAATCGAATGTTCAAGCTGCATCCTATTAGCTTGTTAAATAAGAATTGAATATGGCCAAAATAAATAGTGAAAGTCGCAATATCCATTGGATTGGAGAAAGTTGTACAATGATTGTTAGTTACCGCGTGAAAAAAGTTGTCATGGAAAAAGCGAATTAGTGATTTTGAGGAAGAAAAGGCGGAAACTACTATTATCCCAGAAATAATTTAAATAGTCGTATAAATCTGAAAAGCAGTAACCGAATACATTCTGCAGTGCAGTACGCCATCCTGCTTTGCAGGTGAACAACCAATTCAAAGCTTATCACGGCAATTCGGTAACATGAAAGAGCCTAATAATTTGAAGTCTCATGTCACACTTGTCCTGTAATCAACTGTCTGAAAAAGATGGAGAAACTAAATAAATAATCTTAAGAGTTTTGCTAATTTTATCAAATAATTTAGAATATGAATTGAAGATAAATGAAACAGCACATTTGCAAGATTATCAAAGGTACATAATGAACTAAATGCAATAATAGGATTGGAATAAGACATCTACAAAGTCAACTGCAAAAGTTAACAATGTGGAAATAGTAAGTTTATTGTGAAATGAGGTGAGCCGATGAACATACAAGCTATTCCAAAGCTAGTCTCTCTGTACATTTTCCGCCTGACCCTAAATACTACACCAGATACTAATACTGGTTGCGATTTTTCAAAAGTTAAATGAGAAGCTCATCCTTCAAAACACTTTGACATATATGAGTAAACTACAGAATAATTAGTCAGCCAATTTTCACAAAGCCCGACAAAAAGAAGTTTGGACCGATGAAGTAATTATTTCACGAAACCTATGATGCCACTTCAGACTAAGGAGGATGTTCAGTATGAGAATATAAAGCATTAGGTACTACAAAACCTATAAAAATGCATCTTTAAGTATATTACCAAGATGTATGTGTTTTTTTTTAAATCCCAATAAAAATTTAGGCGTAATAGCACTTATTGGATGATCCTAAATTATTTGATAAAATTAGCAGAATTCTTAAGATTATTTATTTAATTTATCTATCTTTTGGTAGCCGTCGATGACATAACAAGTGTGACATGAGGCTTCAAATTATTAGGCTTTTTTGTGTTTTCGGTTACCACTTTTCACATTTATAGAATTATTTCAATTATCTTCTTAGATAATTGTAGTTATCGCTATTCTTCGCTCAAAATCACTATTTAGGTTTATCCATGAGAATTTTTTTGACGCGGTAACGGGCAATCACTGTACAGTTTTTACCAATCCAAGGAATGTTGGGACTTTCACCATTTATTTTGGCCATTTTCAATTGCTATTTAACAAATAAATAGTATGCAGCTCGAACATTCGATTTATCACTATTACACCTAAGTTATTAGTACAGCATCACATTCTTCAGATTAAGGTAGAGATGAGGTTTTAAGATGTATTTCTTTATTTGTATCCTAAGCCCTAACGGATGTATAAGAAATGGTCAACAATAAAACCAACCGAAATGACGATCTCGCCTGTCGCGTGCTTATTGCGGTCATCTGCTCATTAACTATAAAAGCGCTGGCGACCATTCCAGTAAGGATCAAAGGAAATGTGGCTCAAAATCATATCGCAACAATCCGCACTGACCAGCGTATTGGGACAACAGCTAAAATTCTCTAACCTAAATACCTGCAAGATGAGAAAAAAATATGGATAATTGAATGAAAGCTTCAGTAAGTCTGAACTCTTTAATGAAAGACATTCCTTGATTAGTAAAGGTCGATTAGGAGAGGTGAAAAAAAAAGATACTAAATTAGTTGAAACAAATTGTGATTAACTCTGTTAAGTAAAATTTTAGAAATATTTTATATATTTTTCAATAGTATATTTTATACTAAATACAAGCCATAGTAAATAATATGTTTGAAAATATTTCCAACATGATATTATTGATCGTAAATAGATCGAAAAATCCATTGATTCATGTCTTTAATTACAAATCAGGATTGAATAAAGATTTAATGTAGATATGTCAAAAAAGGACACCTAATTTATAGCCAAATGTGACCGGTCTAATCTATTTGAGTGCAGATGTTGTTGTTGTACATACTTTTTGTCAGCTGAAGTTTATACTTGATAAGGATTAGAGATACAACTAATCGAAACGTCTTAAAAATAAACAAAAATATAGAAAATGCAAGTCTTACAACCATATTTAAATCAATGATAGATTTAGCTGGAATAAACACATATATGCTTCTCAACATGAGTAGGTCAGGACCAACAAAAATCAGGATTCACGAGCCGAATTCCTAAATAAGCTGTCACTCGATCTGATGTTAAATTTCTTGAAAGAATGACTCAATACTTCTATCTTACGATATAACATAGGAACTAAAATTGAAAGTATAATCAGCGAATACCAAAACTAAACTCCGATGATCAAACTTCACTACCTGGTCCCAGCACTCAAAAAGTTGATCGTACTGTAATATCCAGAGATTCGATAATTGATACACAAAAGGATTCAGAGGAAAGAACAAATAAATCTAAGCAAAGAAGATGTGCACATTGCAAAAAAAGGAGCTAAAAAGTTTACAGCTAAATGCTCGAATTGTTCGATGTATATTTGCAAAGGACAGCGTAATTTAGTAGGCGTTGACTGTAGTAAGTAGTATATTTACGTAAAGCAAAACTCAATTCAGAAGTATGTGTTAATTTTCATAATTTTATGTATATATTCTTCCAAAAAAAAAAGATCTTTTTAAATACATTTATACGATTTAAGAATTTCAACGTGTTCTTTTTAGGTATTCCGTTAAAAAATATGCCAAATTAACGGCCTATATGTGTTCTAAATAAAAAAAAACACTGATTATAAAATAAAACACCGATATCTATTTTTTTCCATTTTTCCATAGTCCATCAAATCCATTGTGATTTTGCCAACCCTCTTTTCATTAACAATTCATTATCCGCTCATATATCAAAGATAAATTCTATTTAATATTCCATTAACTATAATCTGAGTGTTTTTACACCCATTATAATCTTAATAGTATGCATATTCATTGTAACCTTTAAGGGTTAAGTAACTTAAGTACCGATACACACCTACATATTAGTAGAAAAGTCATAAATTAAAATTGTCCCGACAAGAAAATTTATGATCCATTTTTGAAGTAGCAACATGACCACCGAAGATATAATGACTTGACACATAAATCAAATATTTCATCCTACGCCCGAATAGTCCAGGTGCTTAAGATATTTTTTAATTTGATATTTAGTTGTCGAAAAAACAGTCAAAAGTATTGTTGTATCTATCTAAAGTTGCTAATAACACACTCATGAACAAAATTATCGAATATTTTTTATCAATTCCTTCAAAACAATTTTAAATAAGCGCAGTAAACACATCAATAGTTTAAGCATTTACTAATGGAGGACATATCATAGTTAAATTTATTGAATCAATCTAACTAAAATCTCTCAATCCAACACTTCTGATTCTAAATATACGTCTGAATCTTTTACACCCAAATAAGCACCATACTTCTTTCGCTCGCTTATAGCTTTCATCGCTAATGTGTTCTTCCCGTAAATTATCATAATATTGATCTTTTCTTAGAAGATATGTATTTCAGGAAAGCACCATTTTGAAGCATGAAATTAAATTGCTAAATATTTTTAAAAAATGTTTTCGCGTTTCAATAAACTCGTCATCGTTTAAACCGTTACCTAAATTTTCCAAAACCTTTGATAGAAATTTAAAACTGTCAATGAATCGCAACTTTAAATATTTTCTCTTAACTTTTCCACATTTATTATCAAAATAATCGTGCACATAAATGTTTTTGGTAAAAGATATGTACCTTTCTTTACTTTTAGCCAAAACATCAATTCTATCCCCATATTTACATAACTCATTTAAAAAAATACAACAGATTTTAGCATCATTAAACTCCTTTATTTCTTCAGGTTTAAACGGTTTCATAAGCTTAATGTTTTTTAAATATGTGTTATATGGAGCCCTTAAATTACGCTCAATACGATACACAAAGACTTAAGCTGCATTATTCCCCCGAAGTAGCTTAAGTTTCGAAATTGAGTCTTCAAAAGAGGATTTAAATAAATTAGCAAAAGAATATGGTTCAAGTTTTAAGCATTTTACAGTGTAATAATTTTGTTGGTTTGGTTATATCATTTCAATAGGTTTTACAACAGATTCTAAATCCACCTAAACCACAAATAGAACGTGCATTTGCTTTTCTATACCCTCAAATTTTAAAATATTTTCTCGTACACTCTTCCAATTTATTAATTTTTAAATCCACTGTTTGCGTGCAAATGTGGTTACAATCGTAGTATTGATGTAAAGTTCAAGCTGATGATACTAAAATTAATTGGACAACCATCACAAAAATATAATTTATGTTCTTGAGAACTAATCTGATTTGAAATTAAGCGTGATAAATCCTTAATCCAATAATAATGACTTTTGTACAAGTATCACAAAAATGTTCACCACCATCTTTACTACTATAGTCTTTTGTAATTCATAATAAATTTACATGTCTATCCAACTTTTTTGACGCATATCTCAGTGGACCAATAACTTCATCTATTACTTTATTATTTTCGTATTTAGAATCTAGGCCATATGCGTTAATGGATATGTTGTTCATTTCCTCAAATTTTTTAATGTCACATAATTTTAATGAAAAATTCACACCTGCGAAATTTGGCCCTCTAGAAAAATGGCGATAGGATATTAGCTGCGAAGGCGCTACTGCTGGCGGAACCAATGCTGATGTTACAGCTCACGCAAAGCAACATTCGTACTGGTTTATCACATTGACGACAGCTTCTCTATTTTCAACGTACGAGTACGGCAACTTCATGTATGATAAGCCACTCATAGACATATAATTGTTGATGCTGATTTATAAGCATAAAATTCGCACAAGAGCTCATCCTATAACAAAAAAAAATATCATAAAGAGGTACATTTATCGGATTCGGATTTTTACATACCCAAATCTTTCTTCTAAAACTCTGTCGCCTGCGTTTTTATTAATTCGATAAAAGAAGGGTAAACGGCATCAAAATCACTTTCTACAGTAATTATTTGATTAGCAATGTTGAACGATTTCTCACTGAATATTTCTTGTGATGGAAGCATGTACGTACCAGGTGTCATGTAACTTTTAAAGCGCGATGCACACGTAATAAATTATTAACAAGTTCCACCATCTTTTATTTAATGCCTGAAAAAAACATTACATAATCGGAATGCTCCATATCACTGCTAATCCGATAGGTTGCAATTATCTTTTTGAAAGCATATTCAACGAGTTGCACACCATGACATACTGGCAAACATAAATTATTTTTATGTTGTTATATTCGTTGATGTGCTAACATATGATTTGCTGGACATCCACATTACATGTAGCGCAAATAATTACTGGAATCACCGATGCACACTCTTCAATTCGGAGCGGCTTTCCTCGTGGCACTTCACTAAATCTCGCTGTACACGATTCTCTTTTATGACGCCTCATTATAACTGTTGGAAAACTTAGAACCGCAATTTTTACAGACATACGCCATAATTTGTCAAACAATAATAATATGCAAGACAGAGACAAATGATGAATGGAACTGCTTCCATACCATATATAAAAATATTCGAGGTTGCCCTAAACTACGTTACATAACTTCAAGATCACATGCCCAAGGTGACCTCCACCAAAGTCAATGTGACCTTGAAAAAAGTGAAGGTCCACTACTATAATGAAAGCAGAACTTCAAACAAACATCGTCATTAACTTAAGTGGCGTATCTTCATATAATTGTTTTTTTTTTCTATTTTATGACAAACTCAAATTATTTGGAAATATATCGTTAAGTTTAAATATAAGTATCATAATACCTTTTATTTTTTATTCATGGCTTGCTATGATTTTGAATGCAAAA
Source organism: Diaprepes abbreviatus (assembly GCA_034092305.1). Classification (NCBI taxonomy): domain Eukaryota; kingdom Metazoa; phylum Arthropoda; class Insecta; order Coleoptera; family Curculionidae; genus Diaprepes; species Diaprepes abbreviatus. The sequence continues at coordinate 7,980,847 of JASJET010000137.1, forward strand.
ATCAAAATCCATCTTCACTTTTCATTTTGACATAAAGTGTTGTATATTGTTAAAATATAATTGAAAACTTTACTTTATCATTTAAAAATATATAGCATGTAGCATTTGAAATAACCAAATTAAGATGATACCTTTTTAATCACACCTCGTATTAAAGTTGCGATTGCATCGTTAGATTGCGCTTAAAATATTATAAAAATAAATCGTTTAAAATTAAGTCTTGAATTTCCCGCTCATTTTTAGAGGAATAAGCACGCATTGTATTCAGGTTTAAACTTACAAATTCTTGTATTTTAGCACTTCACTAATTGACTTATTAGTACAGCATAATTAGCAACATTTTCACACATAATGGAGAGTAAGGAGAGTAAAAGGATTTGATTGTCTAGTGAATTACTAGTTGATATTGAATTTTGTATACTTTGTCAAAGTTAAAATGCATATAATACGGGGGGAGGGAAAGTTGTTCGAGAAAAAATATTTAAAACAGCTGAAACTAAAAAAGACAACCTTCACGAGCGACTTCTTTGCGTAGAGAACAAAAGTAAGTATTTTTTATATAGTTTTAACAAAAATATCTACGTACATGACTTCGAGTATTGTCAACAATTGTAATAGGCGCTCGAAACGCAATTTGTTTATAGCTCAAAATAACTACCTTATGCGAACTGTCTGATATTTCTATTAATTGTAGGCTATAGATCTAGGTTTTCACTTGCAAATGTTTTTTTTTTGGGGTTTGAAAAAATATTGATTAGGCCAAAAGTTAACGATATTTGAAATTTCAAAAAACTACGAAACTGTTATCTTCAATTGTTAATAATTCCGCAACTATTGATTTTTTGTATATAATATATGGCCCTTTTCTCTTGTTTTGATCCATACGATTGTGTAGGTTCTGAATTGAAAAATGATCATTTTTCTATTTGTTTAAACAATTGTGATTTAAACATATTGGCACTTTTCGTGATTTCAGAACAACAAATTCCGTTTCGGACATGGAATAAGTTATTTCTATTCATGTACTTTGAAAAAACAACGAAAAGGTATCAAGCTCCCGAACTATTTTGTGGCTTCGCTAGAAAACAGTTCGTGAATGCTACACTAACTTTTCGATTACTTTAATAGTTAACTAGAATCCCCATAAAAGTATCGAATTTGGGACACCCTGTAAAAAGAAATCCTTGTTTTAAGGTATCTTTATAATAATATTTCAACATAGCTGCGGATACTAATATGCATCCTTAAACATAAAAACAAGAAAAAAATTAATTGCTCAGTATAATCATTTCTAATCAGAACGATTGTTGTGTCATGAGATGGCAGTCAGGGTTTTGTCGTCTCCACGAGATTTCTTTCCTTAATTTAATAAAGTAAGAAATCAGCATTCCAATTCAATTTAAAAAGAGGATTTTTAAAAGCGAAAAATAAGATATTTGAATATGAAGGTACATTGATGGCTTCAAGTCTACGCTAAAATTTTAAGTATAATAGCTTCCCTCTTGACGCTTGTAAGTAGGATTATTGAAATTTTAAATTTAACAAACTTCTGAAACCGAATTTGCACTTGAAAAATATTTTATTAAAACTTTGTAATTGGTTATAAGGCTGTATTGCTACCTGCAGTTACACGTTTGACTAAATATTTACTTTGGTTTTCATTACAAGAATTTAAAATTTTACTTTAGTATGTTATTTCGAGCGGATATTTCTGGAAACAAAAAACAAAAATAGACTGATATTATTTGAAATTGCAGCAACTTTTTGCCTATCATCACATATATACCCCTTGTTTCTACAAAGTTACATCTAAAGTTAAAACTATTGAAATTTTAATAAAATAATTGAAATTATATAAAAAAAATTAAAATAAAAATATTTCTATATTTCGCCTTCTAGAAATTTATCGACAATATAATAGCCATAAAATGCACCATTTGAGGACGCAGAGAGTTTAGCAGCCATGATGTGGAGGCTCAAAATTTTTTTATTAATTTAATTTCATTTCTTTTATTCATATTTTGGAATTACCGGCAATTTATTCTGGACTCTTCAAGCAAAAATTATTTAATAGAGGTTTAAAAAAGTGCGTAAAGGTCACCCACACTACGTAATCAATTAAAGCTGGCCATCGGCTACACACAAAAACGTTTTGTGCTACAAGCTTATCCTGACGCGGCTAAGTCAACCGAGGGATTTGTGCGACGGTTAACCTTTTGTCGTCTCAGCGCCAAGATTGTTTACATATGCGACAACCTAGGCAATGTTCAGGCTATGCTCTAGTGATAGTCCAGAAGCTTATAATGGATTTTCGAAAGGTGTTTTACCGAATTAGTAATTTTGTACAGTAATACCTCAATAATAGATGAGTACAGAATATCCCCTTTGATTAGCCAATAACGGAGTTCATGTACTACGCAAGGTAAACATTTGTCTTAAAAAAAGGTACCAAAAAATATGTTTTAAAGAAAAACAAATTATAATAACATGAAATTTAAGTCAATTTTAAACATGCAAATAAACACTCCGAACGATTTGAGTGGTACTAATATAGAAATAGACAACCTCAAAATTGAATTTCGAAAAAATCACAGAAGATGTTTTACAGGCTCTGTAATTTTATTAACATGATATCAGTGAGATTTTTTTACCGGTACTTTATAGCTATCAAACGCGAAAAGCAATTCTAAGTAAGTTGAAGAAAAAAAGGTTACCCGCAAGAATGAATGTGAGTGAGATCGTTTATCGGCAGCTCTCGTGGGCTCCAGCTCGCTGCATTGTTAATGGGTTTTTCAAGAAAACATTATCTAAGCCAGGTGTACCTATTACACTGTTAAAACGAAAAATTTTGGAGGAAATTGTTATATTTTGTCAGTTGTTGTAACTACGTGCTTTGGTATTTTATAACTAATTTTGTCATTACTTGTGCAACTTATAAGTATTATATATAATAAATCATTACCCATCTGTTATATTTTTATTATTTTCAGTTTATATTGTTTAATAATATTAATAAGATAATAAGAGGAACGTGGATAACCTCACCGCATTTTCTGTGTTTTGCAAAAGGCAGAATACTATAAAAATTAAAGTCTTTTCTGACGTAACGTTTAAGGCTTCGAAAAATGCATTGGAACTTATGGGATAATGAGTTGTGCGAAAATTTCATTTATGATCTCTTTTAATCTGCAGAATGATTCGAAAAATTGATTACAAGAGCCAAAATTTTTTCGCGTAAGCACTTAAACAATTTAGAAGTGGCATTAGAGTCGAAGAAAGCAAATTGCAGCAAGATTTATTTGGAAAGAAGCTAAGTTGATCGATGTATTAGGTAGTTGATTTGAAAAAAAAATTTGATATGTGCTACATTCCATAAGCAAGATTGGAAAATCACCAATCGTTCAGGTTTTAAAGAAACAACACAAACCAGCAAAGGCACTTAGGGCTTTTAATGTAGTCATTAATAATGATATATCTTACACACCTTAAGTGATATTTAACCATAACTCATCACTCACATTTTGCTACGTCAATCAAAAACTACGAACGGACTGTGCAAAATGAACCGAAGAATAGGAATTTTGTTATTACCGATCCTATGCTTGTCCGGCTTACAAATTTTAGCAAAAAACTGAAAAATAATAAATTTATGGCTTAGTTACATTTATAATAATCATCAAGATAGTCCTGAAATGATGTTCTTATCAGTGAAACAGTAATTAACTTAAATTATATTTTATGCTATTCAAGATTATTTATCATGTTTGTTAATTTAATAACAACTCAGCTACTAGTGTTCTCATAAAATTATATGAAATATTTTAATCATAATGCTGGGAAATGTAAATCATCTGAAAATTGAAAGTTTAAGCATTTAAATACAGAGTTAGGCCCATCAGTGTATTTGAGTTTGCAAGGATTCCACGCAATTACGTGATATAATTATAATCCATTCTTTTTCAAGAAATGTAAGAAAGGACCATTTAAAATAATACGGAGAAATCTGAATTACCAAAGGGCACTTGCCAATCTGAAAGTTGTTAATGTGATCGGGCTACGATATAAAACGTTTGCTGTGTTCGAAAAATTTGTCAGTGAACTGTTTGGGATAAAAAAATTAACGGATATCAATAATGTACCATTCTTAAAGTTTTGTTCAACTTACAAATCAAAAAGCACTGATCATTTCAAAAAGCTCTAAAAAACTATGACGCGTTGAATTTGCCACCATGCGGAACTACATCAAAGTCTCTTACGCACTTAGTACATCACTAGCATTCGATATAATGCTAATCAACAGATCCCCACAATAGTCATATAAGCTAGAAATGGCTAGGAGTTAAAAGACTACAAATGTGATTTTAATTGGTTTGAAGGTTATCGCATGCCACAATCTCTTTTAGAGACTATTAAAGCCAACAAAACTCAAAAAAATAACACCACGAATTATACAGGTATATATTTTTAACCATATATTTTTCTTTATCATATCGGTTATTACACTGTGATTTAAAATTTGTATTATGTATATATATATATATATATATATATATATATATATATATATATATATATATATATATATATATATATATCTACATATATATATATATATATATATATATATATATATATATATATATATATATATATATATATGGGACGTAATATTGGGATACGTGACTCATTCCCTTGAAGCAATTTATAATATTGGCAATGATTAAGAATTGGTAATAAAATGTCATATACATGTTTTATAACAAACAAGTATAAAAGAATTGAAATATTTGGATTTGCGTTCAAAACGTGGCATTGCTGCATAACCCTTCTTACCGACTAAGGCGAATAAGCTCCTCTTTATTACCGACCTAGAATGCAATATTGCCGCATCCTAGCGATATTTTATCGAAATCATCCATGGCTACAGCGTTGCCAATGATAAACTATCATTAATGAAATAATACATTTTTATATTGAGAATAAGTATAAAACTATGGACTACAAGGTGACTTAAGTACACTCATTATTTGAGAAAAGGAAATCTCTGAAACAATGATATAATATAGGCTAATTATCGAAATAACGCTCAGAGTGTCCAGCTGTTTAGTTGTGGTTTAAGTGTAAATTCGCTTATGTTGCAGAATTTATTTATATTTTTTTCATTGTAGTAGTGTAGAGTATAAGATCGGCAGCGCCGAATTATATAAAAAATTTGAGTAACAATAAAATTTTTATAAAAAAAATTGAACCGACTTCTAAAAGTGCGCTAAAAAGTGAAAAATAACTAGAAATTTTTATATGAAATTGAAATTTTTGAAGTTGGTGCCAAACTAATACCTGACAAAATGTGACTCGCATAAACAGATTAAAAATACTTTATTTGTAATTGCTTTCTTACCAGAATTTGTATATATTAGTAGTTATTTATTTCATTTAGAAATAATTTCACTTCAAAAATTTCAATTTCATATAAAAATTTATGGTTATTTTTCACTTTTAAACGCACTTTTAGAAGTCGGTTCAATTTTTTTAGAAATATTTTATTTTTCGATTTTTAGTTTTGAATTCATTCTGATATTCATAGTGTACCTCGCAGTGACTTCAAAGTGGCAGAAAAGTACCCATTTTATCCAGAATTGTAAATCGCCCTAAAATGAACCATTAAAAATTATTTGATTCTTAGAGTTCTCCAAATACCAATGAAATTGTGTCAAATAAATATTTAGCCTGTCATAGTAAATCCACTATCTTAAATTTCAAATTAATTTTAGATTGGTAATATAGGCCCCAAAACCTTCCAATATCGATATTTAAATAATTTGAAACGTAAATTTTTTACCTCGATATATTTTATATTGCATATTGAGTTTGTATACGCCTCAAGAACCCCGCAATATTAATTTTAGAAAAAACCGAAAAAAATGTAAAGTTTTTAGTCCCTCATATTGTATCTTATGAACCTAATGGTTGTAAAAAATTTACTTCATATTCGTAACACACCACTTCCCAACCTCCTAATACCAAATCTGAAAAAATGCAAGTAAGGTAAAATTTTCAACACACCATATTGGATCTGCCATATTGAATTTTGAAAAAAATAATGTTAACTTCTTAATCTAATCTAAATCAAAACCCTTCAAAAGCCCCTAGTACCAATTTTAGATTAAATCCAGAAATTTAAAATTTCTAAACTGTCATATTGCATATGACATAATAAATTTTCTTAAAATAATTTTATATTCGCTATTTAAATTCTCAAAAACAATTCGAAAATCGAAAAATGTAAAATTTTTAGTTAGCTATATAGAATCTTGAAAAAAACTATTAAATCCATAATTTACACCCTCGAGAACCCTCTATATCAATTTTGGAGAAAGTAGAAAAATGTAAAATTTTTAGGACACCATATTGAATCTGCCAGAATGAGTTTTTCAAAAAATATTTTAATTTCGTAATTAACACTAACTAAAATCCCCCAATACTGACTTTAGACAAAATCGAGAGATGTAGAATCATTAATCCGCCATCTTAGATCCGCCATATTCAATTTTTTTTTAATAATATCAGATTCGTAATATGCTATCTTAAAAAATTCCCCCATATCAATTTTGAAAAATCGGACAAAATTAATTTTTTATCCACCATATTGAATACGCCATATTGAATTTCTTCAAAATAATTTCATATTCGTCATGTGCCACCCCGATAACTCTCCCGTACCAATTTTGGATAAAATCGGACAAAGTTGATTTTTGGCCACCATATGGTTCCGCCATATTGAATTTTTGAACAATATTTTGAATTCGTTATGTGCGACCTCGAAAACTCCCCCATACTAATTTTGAAGAAAATTGGCCAAAATTAAATTGTTTTGTCTGTCATATTGGATCTGCTATATTGAATTTTTTAAAAATAACTTCAGATTTGTTATGTGAGACCCCGAAAGCTCCCCCATACCATTTCTGAAAAGAATCGGACAAAATTGTTTTTTTGTCTGCCATATTGAATACGTCATATTGAATTTTTTTAAAATAATTTTAGATTCGTCATGTACGACCTCGAAAACTCCCCCGTACCAATTTTGGAGAAAATGGGACAAAATTGACATTTTTGTCCGCCATATTGGATCCGCCATATTGAGTTTTTTAAAAATATTTTGAATTCGTTATGTGCGACCTCGAAAACTCCCCCATACCAATTTTGAAGAAAATCGGAAAAAATAAATAAATTATTTTGTCCACCATATTGGATCCGCCATTTTAAATTTTTTAAAAATAATTTCAGATTCGTTGGAGACAACCCCGAAAATTCTTCCATACCAATTTTGGAGAAGATCGGACAAAATTAATTTTTTTGGCCGCCATATTGTAAGCGCCAACTTGGATTTTACTGCACCAATTTCATCCAAAAAAATATGGGACCACCGCAGCAAATTCCTGAACATAACGTAAAAAATTTCATTCAGATCGGTGGAGCCGTTCCGGAGAATCGGTGTACATAAATAAAATACATAGTCGACGAATTGAGAACCTCCTTTTAGAAGTCGGTAAAAAAGAGAGTGCGAATGATTTTATAAGTGACTTTAGAAATTTCAGTTCCATATAAAATTTTTTATTACTTTTTAGCTTTTTTGCGTATTTTAGAAGGCGGTCCATATTTTTTATAAAAATTTAATTTTTCTATTTTTAACTTTGAACTGAGCATGATATTTCTAACTTATTAAAACTAAGTTCTAAGCGAAAAGTGTCATATACCTAGCAATGCTCTAATGTTGTACAAATAGTTCCCATTTTAGCCAAAGTTGTTGTAAATCAAAGTAAATTAAACAAGAAACTATTTCAATGCTTTTTTTACTGTTAGTTTTTTTATGGTATTATTTCTAGGTAATTTTTCGGATAGCGCAACGAAGTAAGCTTCATAGATATCGTTTATTTCAACAGACCGTAAGAAAATATTTCAATAAAAAATATAGGAGTAAAAATATTTCCATCATATCCTTTCCGTGTTAGAGGTTGCACAGTTTGAATGAATTGCTACAGAACACAATTTATCCTATTACAACACCATCGAGATGATGGCCTACCTGTACCACCATATCGAGAAGAAAGTCGAAACTTACCCTCCCCGCAACAGTGATACGGCAGAGGTACATGTTTCGTCTCTACTAGACTCATCAGGGTACCGACATATATATATATCATTTTTCTTAATTTTGTATTTTCTTGGGTTTAGGTTCTATAATTAATAAAACACAAAACGATTGACGTTTCGCCCTTTATTCAAGGCATTTTCAAAATTTTTTCCTAAAAAAATATATAATTATATTTGATTTATTCATTAGAGGAGTTTTACTTTTTAAATTTGTGAACAATGTATTTAATTTATTATGTGACCTGTGGCATACGATAATATCATGCTTTTTTAAAATGTATTTTATTTTTTCTGACAGCTCACTAGTGTAAGGTAATGCCACATATTTCTGCTGTTTATGTTCTATGTTTTTTGTTTTTACGTTATTATAAAACTTATGTGTTCGTTTATCAATTATTTTGGTGATAGTCTTTTCGTTGAAATTATTATTTATTAGTGTCTCTTTTACTTTTTGCAGTATTTTTGGTCGGAATTCTGGAGATGTTAGGGAGATAGCACGATCAGATAGACCGATTATAACGCTATTTTTTTGAGTTTTTGAATGATTAGAGAAATAGTTTAGATATCTACCTGACCAAGTTGGTTTGGTGTACCATTCAGTTAAAATTTTGTTTTTTCTGCGTATAAGTGTCATATCTAGAAAATTTATTTTATTATTAATCTCTGTTTCGGACGTGAACTGTAATTTTTCGTTGAAACTGTTAAACTCTTGGAGAATTTCATTTATTTTATTTTGTGGTACGGCTGCTATGCAATCATCGACAAAACGTTTGAAAAATATTATATTAAAATTTAATTTTTCTAAGACTTTTTCCTCTACATATTCCATTACTAGCTGAGCAATGGTAGATGAAATTGGTGTAAGGTATTTTCGTACTGAAAATAATTTTTATTAAGAACGAGGTCAACAGCATCCATAAAATTATTTTTTGATAGCGTTGTATGTTTTTTTAAAATTTCCCATTTTTCTGCTAAAATAGTGTGGACAAGTTGATTTGGTATGTTTGTATATAAAGATATAACATCTAGCGAAATGAGTCTGTAATTTTCAGGTAGGTTTACTTTATCAATAAATTTTTTAAAGGTGAATGAATCTTTAATAAAAAAATCGTTTTTGCCTGTAATATTTGAAATGCAATCTGATAAGAATTTTGATAAACTATAGAATGGCGATTGTATACAAGAAACAATAGGTCTTAGTGGTATATTTTGTTTATGTAATTTTGGTAGGCCATATATTTTTGGTGGAATAGCATTGTGAATGGTTAGCCTTTTTGCATCTTTTTCAGTTAGTTCTTTTACATTGAGCAATTTTTTTATGAAGGTATTATTTTTTTTTTGATATAATTTCGTTGGATCACTCTTAATATTTTTATATGTATTTTCGTCCTTTAGTAAGTTGTTCATTTTTGTCTCGTAATCTGTCTTGTTCATAACTACTGTTTTATTGCTTTTATCAGGCCTTAGAACAATGATTTGAGGATTGTCTTTGATAAATTTTTTTGTTCGATTTAATTTCTTTTTTAACTTTTTTTGGAGGCTGTTACTTTTTATTGTTTGATGTCTTATTTTGATTTTATGATTAGTTAAAACATTAGTTACTTCAGCTCTAATTGTGTCCTTCTTGTCGTCTGACTCATTGCTAATAACAGATTCAATTGAGGCTATATATTTAATAATATTTTTCAAACGTTTTGTCGATGATTGCATAGCAGCCGTACCACAAAATAAAATAAATGAAATTCTCCAAGAGTTTAACAGTTTCAACGAAAAATTACAGTTCACGTCCGAAACAGAGAATAATAATAAAATAAATTTTCTAGATATGACACTTATACGCAGAAAAAACAAAATTTTAACTGAATGGTACACCAAACCAACTTGGTCAGGTAGATATCTAAACTATTTCTCTAATCATTCAAAAACTCAAAAAAATAGCGTTATAATCGGTCTATCTGATCGTGCTATCTGCCTACATCTCCAGAATTCCGACCAAAAATACTGCAAAAAGTAAAAGAGACACTAATAAATAATAATTTCAACGAAAAGTCTATCACCAAAATAATTGATAAACGAACATATAAGTTTTATAATAACGTAAAAACAAAAAACATAGAACATAAACAGCAGAAATATGTGGCATTACCTTACACTAGTGAGCTGTCAGAAAAAATAAAATACATTTTAAAAAAGCATGATATTATCGTATGCCACAGGTCACATAATAAATTAAATACATTGTTCACAAATTTAAAAAGTAAAACTCCTCTAATGAATAAATCAAATATAATATATTCGATCCCTTGCACAAATTGTCCCAAAAAATATATAGGCATGACGAGCCAACTACTGAAGAACAGATTAAATGGCCATAAATATACAAAAAACGCCTCAACAGCGTTAAACAAACACACACAGAACGAAAAGCACACTTTTGATTATAACAGTACCATTATAAAAAACAAAGATATGAATTACCAAAAATTACAGATCAAAGAAATGATTGAAATTAAAAAAGATAAAAACACTGTTAACGACAGAACAGATATGGGAAATTTGAGCCACATTTACGCAAACCTAATTTAAACAAAACTATTAAGTATTCGATCCGGTCAAATAAGAATCAAAAATAGAATATCCTCTTCAACATAAAACCAAACATATACCTTATTTGTTTTTTTTATACATTGTAAAATATAAAAAATATTAAAAAAATATAACACATTCGCATTCCACGTATCCTCAGTAAACGATTAAAATTTAAAGTTTAGTTAGAAACAGAACAGCAAAATGTTAAGGTATGTACCGGTAAAATTAAATATTTTTAAAATGTTTTAAAGTTTTGACTACTGTTTTTAAGTGTCTTGTTTGTTTTCCAAAATGGTAAAATATGTTTTTTATTTGATGTATTTTAATTATATATTTTTTTAAGAAAAAATTTTGAAAATGCCTTGAATAAAGGGCGAAACGTCAATCGTTTTGTGTTTTATTAATTATAGAACCTAAACCCAAGAAAATACAAAATTAAGAAAAATGATATAATCTATGGTTCAAGAATCAAGAAAATTAATATATATATATATATATATATATATATATATATATATATATATATATATATATATATATATATATATATATATCTTCTTGCCATGCTAGATATGTTTAACGGACGTTAGCCACCATGTTGGCTATGATAATTTTGTTTGCAGCAGATCTGAAAAATGATATCGAAGTCCGGCCATATCAATGTCTGAGGTTCAGCCAAGATGTTCTTTTTCTTCTTCGACTCCTGCTGCCAATCCGGCTTTCTGGATTTAATAGTTATTATCAATTATTTTTCTTTTACATTTGATTCAAGACAATATGGATTCGTACTCTATCCATCTAGCTTATTCGCAGCATTCTTCGATAGCACCACATTTCAAATGACTCGATTTTCTTAACCATATTTTCTGTCAAGATCGATGACTCAACTCCGTTAAGAAGTACGGAGAATACGTAATAGTTTGGTATTCTTGTCCTAAGACTTAGATTTATATCATAGCCGCATAGTATTTCTTGTATCGATAAAATGCTGATTTAGCTTGTACGATTCTGCATCGAATTTCGATAAAGTGGTCCCACTTATCATTGATTCGACCTTCCAAGTATGTTATAGCTTACAACTTTTCCATCTGCCCACCATCAACCTGAATTCAAACCTGAAACAAATCTTTACTTATAACCATATATTTTGTTTTTGAGACTCAATCCGTAGTTACTGCATTGTCTTACCATATAATCTAATAAAGATTGCAATTCGCTGTCATTATTGGCAATGAGTACATCAGCATATCTAAGTTTATTTATTGTTTGTCCACTTATTTTAATTGTACAATTTGTGTCATTCAGTGCAGCGGTAAATATTTTTTTCTGAGTAGATGTTAAAAATTAATGGGAACAAAATACATCCTTATCTTATTCCAGGCTGAATTTGGATTTCTTCTGTATAATTTCGGTCTATTTAACTGTAGCATTCTGGTTCTAATATAAGTTTGCTATAATTCTTAGATCGTTATTATCAATATTTGTTGACTTAAAAACTTCTGTCTTTTTATTGTGTGACACCTTATCAAATGCCTTTTCAAAATACAGAAAGCATAAAAACACGTCTGCACTTATATCCCTGCTTCGTTGTACCAGTATCTACAGGCCAAACAACGCTTTTCTCGTGCCCAAACCACTTTTAAAGCCAAATTCTACCTCGCTCATTTGTTATTCTACTTCTTTATATATTCTTGCATGGATGACATGCAGAAAGACCTTAAATACATGACCCATTAGGCTAATAAAACATTTTCAACTTTGCTTGTTTTTATTGGTGATCCGCTGTAAGCATGTGTTATGTTGAGTTCTGTAGGTCGACCATCCGGAACTAATTCCTAAATGTATTGTTTCCATCTGCATAGTTTTTTTTTGTTTTTAAATAACAAATGACCATTTTGGTCAGCTATCGAATGATTGTTTCCTTTTCGAAATATTATTTGTTCTTTTATTTTTGATGTACATTAAATAATCATATTTCCTTTCGTAATCATCTATTTTATTACATTCTTAAGAAAACCATTGTAATTTGGCATTTCTTATTTTTCTTCTTATTTCGGTATTCAATCTCTTATATTCGTTTTCATTTTAATTTTTATGCAGTCCTCTACGCTCCATCACATCAAAAATTTCAGGCGTCATCCATTTTCACCTTGTTTTAAACTTAACTGGCTCTAATTTAATTTGGATATGATTCTTAATAACCCTTTTTATATTTGCCCATCTACTTTCGATTTGAGTTTCTGAAGATATCATAATTTTTGCATTCTCTCTCTCAACTCTGTTACAAATTTATCTTTGACATTTACCGAAGACAGGTTAGCAACGGCCTTTGGCAACGCTGTCGATTTCCACCATTGGTGCATAATTAAATGTACGAAAACTAAATGTCTTAATTAAATAAATAAATTTATTTGCATTTTGGAAGATAAATATGGGAAGCATTTATATAAAATCACTTGCGCGTCTGTCTGTATGTTTTTATTAAAAATTTGTTAACACACATTTTACACATATCCACAAGTGTGATTGAGCTCAAATTTTGCAGGTATGTATAGTCCCGATGACAATACAATAATATAAGTGCGTCAGTCCGTCTGTCTGTCTGTATGTAATAAGATTTTGTTATATATTTTAAAGAATATTTCACTCGTCCGATTGGGCTGAAGAATGCTACGACATTTCAGTGTGTCTGTAACATACATTTCACTCACTCCCATGCGGAATCTGTATATAATACACAAGTACGATAGAGCTGATAATTTTATGGTATTCGTAGTCCCGTAAACAGTGCAATTTTGTGACGGAAACAAAACTTTGAATCAAAAATAAATTAAGGAGATGATTCAAAGTCAAGAATTACAAATAATTTTTGGAGCAGCGAAGAAAAATCATAATTTCATTTAAAGAAGAGTATCGTTGCTGGGAATTTTATTAGTTACTATGACTTTTCAGCTATTTTTGTTATAAAATAGCAAAGGCTGACATAAACAAATTTAGAAAAAGATCTAAATTTAAGAAATACAAAAAATATGCTGGAGCGACGATGGAAAAATCATTGTATAATGTAAAAGCAGAGCGTTTCCGGGAGTTTTAATACTTCAAAAAGAAGATAATATGTGCCTCAACATATCCATGTTATTATATAGCAAAAGCCGGCATAAACAATTTAAGGACTGGGATCCAAATTTAAGAAATACAAAAAATATATAGAAGCGACGATGAAAAAATCATTGTATAATGTAAAAAGTGAGCGTTGCTGGGAGTTTTATTACTTAAAAGGGGAGATACCATGTTGCTTAAGCTATTTTAGTCATAAAGAAAAAAAGGCCGACATACAGAAGTTCAGAAAGGGGATTCTAATTTAAGAAATACAAGAAATATGTTGGCGCGACGATGAAAAAATCATCGTATAATGTAAAAGAACAGCGTTGCTGGGAGTTTTATTACTCCAAAAAGAAGATAATATGTGCCTCAACATATCCATGTTATTATATAGCAAAAGCCGGCATAAATAATTTAAGGACGGGGATCCAAATTTTAGAAATATAAAAAATATATAGAAGCGACGATGAAAAAATCATTGTATAATGTAAAAAGTGAGCGTTGCTGGGAGTTTTATTACTTAAAAGGGGAGATACTATGTTCTTTAAGCTATTTTAGTCATAGAGAAAAAAAGGCCGACATAAAGAAGTTCAGAAAGGGGATTCTAATTTAAGAAATACAAGAAATATGTTGGCGCGACGATGAATAAATCATCGTATAATGTAAAAGGACAGCGTTGCTGAGAGTTTTGTTAATTCAAAGGGAAGGTACTATGCGTCCTAAGATATTTAAGTTATAAAATAGCAAAAGCCGGCATAAACAATTTAAGGACGGGGATCCAAATTTAAGAAATACAAAAAATATATAGAAGCGACGATGAAAAAATCATTGTATAATGTAGGAAGTGAGCGTTGCTGGGAGTTTTATTACTTAAAAGGGGAGTAACTATGTTCCTAAAACTAATTTAGTCATCAAGTAAAAAAGCCGACATAAAGACGTTCAGAAAGGGGATTCCAATTTAAGAAATACAAGAAATATGTTGGCGCGACGATGAAAAAATCATCGTATAATGTAAAAGGACAGCGTTGCTGGGAGTTTTATTACTTAAAAAAGAAGATACTATGTGTCTCAAGATATCCATGTTATAAAATAGCAAAAGCCGACATAAAACAATTCAGAAAGAAGATCCAAATTTAAGAAATACAAAAAATATGTAGAAGCGACGATGGAAAAATAATTGTATAATCAAAATACGGAGCGTTGCTGAGAGTTTTATTACTTATAAAGGGAGATTCTATGTCCGTTAAGCTACTAATGTTATAAAATGCAAAAAGCCGACATAAATAAATTCGGACGGAAGGTCTAAATTTAAGAAGCATAAAAAATATTCTGAAGCGAAGATGAAAAAATCATCGTATAATGTAAAAGGACAGCGTTGCTGGGAGTTTTATTACTTCAAAAAGAAGATAATATGTGCCTCAACATATCCGTGTTATTATATAGCAAAAGCCGGCATAAACAATTTAAGGACGGGGATCCAAATTTTCGAAATACAAAAAATATATAGAAGCGACGATGAAAAAATCATTGTGTAATGTAAAAAGTGAGCGTTGCTGGGAGTTTTATTACTTAAAAAGGGAGATATCATGTTCTTTAAGCTATTTTAGTTATAAAGAAAAAAAGGCCGACATTAAGAAGTTCAGAAAGGGGATTCCAATTTAAGAAATACAAGAAATATGTTGGCGCGACGAAGAAAAAATCATCGTAATATGTAAAAGGACAGCGTTGCTGGGAGTTTTATTACTCCAAAAAGAAGATAATATGTGCCTCAACATATCCATGTTATTATATAGCAAAAGCCGGCATAAACAATTTAAGGACGGGGATCCAAATTTAAGAAATACAAAAAATATATAGAAGCGACGATGAAAAAATCATTGTATAATGTAAAAAGTGAGCGTTGCTGGGAGTCTTATTACTTAAAAGGGGAGATACTATGTTCCTTAAACTAATTTAGTCATCAAGTAAATAAAGCCGACATAAAGACGTTCAGAAAGGGGATTCTAATTTAAGAAATACAAAAATATGTTGGCGCGACGATGAAAAAATCATCGTATAATGTAAAAGGACAGCGTTGCTGGGAGTTTTATTACTTCAAAAAGAAGATACTATATGCCTCAAGATATTCATGTTATTATATAGCAAAAGCCGGCATGAACAATTTAAGGACGGGGATCCAAATTTTAAAAATACAAAAAATATATAGAAGCGACGATGAAAAAATCATTGTATAATGTAAAAAGTGAGCGTTGCTGGGAGTTTTACTACTTAAAAGGGGAGATACTATGTTCTTTGAGCTATTTTAGTCATAGAGAAAAAAAGGCCGACATAAAGAAGTTCAGAAAGGGGATTCAAATTTAAGAAATACAAGAAATATGTTCGCGCGACGATGAATAAATCATCGTATAATGTAAAAGGACAGCGTTGCTGGGAGTTTTATTAATTCAAAGGGAAGGTACTATGTGTTCTAAGATATTTAAGTTATAAAATAGCAAAAGCCGGCATAAACAATTTAAGGACGGGGATCCAAATTTAAGAAATACAAAAAATATATAGAAGCGACGATGAAAAAATCATCGTATAATGTAGAAAGTGAGCGTTGCTGGGAGTTTTATTACTTAAAAGGAGAGACACTATGTTTTTTAAGCTATTTTAGTTATAGAGAAAAAAAGGCCGACATAAAGAAGTTCAGAAAGGGGATTCAAATTTAAGAAATACAAGAAATATGTTAGCGCGACGATGAAAAAATCATCGTATAATGTAAAAGGACAGCGTTGCTGGGAGTTTTATTAATTCAAAGGGAAGGTACTATGTGTCCTAAGATATTTAAGTTATAAAATAGCAAAAGCCGACATAAAAAAATTCAGAAAGAAGATCTAAATTTAAGAAATACAAAAAATATGTAGAAGCGACGATGAAAAAATAATTGTATAATCAAAAAACGGAGCGTTGCTGGGAGTTTTATTACTTAAATAGGGAAATACTTTGTCCGTTAAGCTACTTATGTTATAAAATGCAAAAAGCCGACATAAATAAATTCGGACAGAAGGTCTAAATTCAAGAAGCATAAAAAATATTCTGAAGCGAAGATGAAAAAATCATCGTATAATGTAAAAGGACAGCGTTGCTGGGAGTTTTATTACTTCAAAAAGAAGATAATATGTGCCTCAACATATCTGTGTTATTATATAGCAAAAGCCGGCATAAACAATTTAAGGACGGGGATCCAAATTTTCGAAATACAAAAAATATATAGAAGCGACGATGAAAAAATCATTGTGTAATGTAAAAAGTGAGCGTTGCTGGGAGTTTTATTACTTAAACGGGGAGATACCATGTTGCTTAAGCTATTTTAGTCATAGAGAAAAAAAGGCCGACATAAAGAAGTTCAGAAAGGGGATTCTAATTTAAGAAATACAAGAAATATGTTGGCGCGACGATGAAAAAATTATCGTATAATGTAAAAGGACAGCGTTGCTGGGAGTTTTATTACTCCAAAAAGAAGATAATATGTGTCTCAACATATCCATGTTATTATATAGCAAAAGCCGGCATAAATAATTTAAGGACGGGGATCCAAATTTTAGAAATACAAAAAATATATAGAAGCGACGATGAAAAAATCATTGAATAATGTAAAAAGTGAGCGTTGCTGGGAGTTTTATTACTTAAAAGGGGAGATACTATGTTCTTTAAGCTATTTTAGTCATAGAGAAAAAAAGGCCGACATAAAGAAGTTCAGAAAGGGGATTCTAATTTAAGAAATACAAGAAATATGTTGGCGCGACGATGAATAAATCATCGTATAATGTAAAATGACAGCGTTGCTGGGAGTTTTATTAATTCAAAGGGAAGGTACTATGTGTCCTAAGATATTTAAGTTATAAAATAGCAAAAGCCGGCATAAACAATTTAAGGACGGGGATCCAAATTTAAGAAATACGAAAAATATATAGAAGCTATGATGAAAAAATAATTGTATAATGTAGAAAGTGAGCGTTGCTGGGAGTTTTATTACTTAAAAGGGGAGTAACTATGTTCCTTAAACTAATTTAGTCATCAAGTAAAAAAAGCCGACATAAAGACGTTCAGAAAGGGGATTCAAATTTAAGAAATACAAGAAATATGTTGACGCGACGATGAAAAAATCATCGTAATATGTAAAAGGACAGCGTTGCTGGGAGTTTTATTACTCCAAAAAGAAGATAATATGTGCCTCAAGATATTCATGTTATTATATAGCAAAAGCCGGCATGAACAATTTAAGGACGGGGATCCAAATTTTAGAAATACAAAAAATATATAGAAGCGACGACGAAAAAATCATTGTATAATGTAAAAAGTGAGCGTTGCTGGGAGTTTTATTACTTAAAAGGGGAGATATCATGTTCTTTAAGCTATTTTAGTCATAAAGAAAAAAAGGCCGACATAAAGAAGTTCAGAAAGGGGATCCTAATTTAAGAAATACAAGAAATATGTTGGCGCGACGATGAAAAAATCATCGTATAATGTAAAAGGACAGCGTTCCTGGGAGTTTTATTACTTCAAAAAGAAGATACTATGTGTCTCAAGATATCCACGTTATAAAATAGCAAAAGCCGACATAAAAAAATTCAGAAAGAAGATCCAAATTTAAGAAATACAAAAAATATGTAGAAGCGACGATGGAAAAATAATTGTATAATCAAAAAACAGAGCGTTGCTGGGAGTTTTATTACCTAAAAAGGGAAATACTTTGTCCGTTAAGCTACTTATGTTATAAAATGCAAAAAGCCGACATAAATAAATTCGAACAGAAGGTCTAAATTTAAGAAGCATAAAAAATATTCAGAACCGAAGATGAATAAATAATCGTATAATGTAAAAGGACAGCGTTGCTGGGAGTTTTATTACTTCAAAAAGAAGATAATATGTGCCTCAACATATCCGTGTTATTATATAGCAAAAGCTGGCATAAACAATTTAAGGACGGGGATCCAAATTTAAGAAATACAAAAAATATATAGAAGCGACGATGAAAAAATCATTGTATAATGTAGAAAGTGAACGTTGCTGGGAGTTTTATTACTTAAAAGGGGAGATACTATTTTTCTTAAACTAATTTAGTCATCAAGTAAAAAAAGCCGACGTAAAGACGTTCAGAAAGGAGATTCTAATTTAAGAAATACAAAAAATATATTGGCGCGACGATGAAAAAATCATCGTATAATGTAAAAGGATAGCGTTGCTGGGAGTTTTATTACTTAAAAAAGAAGATACTATGCGTCTCAAGATATCCACGTTATAAAAAAGCAAAAGCCGACATAAAACAATTCAGAAAGAAGATCCAAATTTAAGAAATACAAAAAATATATAGAAGCGACGATGAAAAAATCATTGTATAATGTAGAAAGTGAGCGTTGCTAGGAGTTTTATTACTTAAGAGGGGAGTAACTATGTTCCTAAAACTAATTTAGTCATCAAGTAAAAAAAGCCGACATAAAGACGTTCAGAAAGGGGATTCCAATTTAAGAAATACAAGAAATATGTTGACGCGACGATGAAAAAATCATCTTAATATGTAAAAGGACAGCGTTGCTGGGAGTTTTATTACTCCAAAAAGAAGATAATATGTGCCTCAACATATCCATGTTATTATATAGCAAAAGCCGGCATAAACAATTTAAGGACGGGGATCCAAATTTTCGAAATACAAAAAATATATAGAAGCGACGATGAAAAAATCATTGTATAATGTAAAAAGTGAGCGTTGCTGGGAGTTTTATTACTTAAAAGGGGAGATACCATGTTGCTTAAGCGATTTTAGTCATAAAGAAAAAAAGGCCGACATAAAGAAGCTCAGAAAGGGGATTCTAATTTAAGAAATACAAGAAATATGTTGGCGCGACGATGAAAAAATCATCGTATAATGTAAAAGGACAGCGTTGCTGGGAGTTTTATTAATTCAAAGGGAAGGTACTATGTGTCCTAAGATATTTAAATTATAAAGTAGCAAAAGCCGGCATAAACAATTTAAGGAAAGGGATCCAAATTTAAGAAATACAAAAAATATATGGAAGCGACTATGAAAAAATCATTGTATAATGTAAAAGGTGAGCGTTGCTGGTAGTTTTATTACTTAAAAGGGGAGATATCATGTTCTTTAAGCTATTTTAGTCATAAAGAAAAAAAGGCCGACGTAAAGAAGTGCAGAAAGGGGATTCTAATTTAAGAAATACAAGAAATATGTTGGCGCGACGATGAAAAAATCATCGTTAAATGTAAAAGGACAGCGTTGCTGGGAGTTTTATTGATTCAAAGGGAAGATACTATGTGTCCTAAGATATTTAAGTTATAAAATAGCAAAAGCCGGAATAAACAATTTAAGGACGGGGATCCAAATTTAAGAAATACCAAAAATGTATAGAAGCGATGATGAAGAAATCATTGTATAATGTAAAAATGAGCGTTGCTGGGAGTTTTATTACTTAAAAGGAGAGATAGCATGTTCCTTAAGCTATTTTAGTCATAGAGAAAAAAAGGCCGACATAAAGAAGTTCAGAAAGGGGATTCTAATTTAAGAAATACAAGAAAGATGTTGGCGCGACGATGAAAAAATCATCGTTAAATGTAAAAGGACAGCGTTGCTGAGAGTTTTGTTAATTCAAAGGGAAGGTACTATGTGTCCTAAGATATTTAAGTTATAAAATAGCAAAAGCCGGCATAAACAATTTAAGGACGGGGATCCAAATTTAAGAAATACAAAAAATATATAGAAGCGACGATGAAAAAATCATTGTATAATGTAGGAAGTGAGCGTTGCTGGGAGTTTTATTACTTAAAAGGGGAGTAACTATGTTCCTAAAACTAATTTAGTCATCAAGTAAAAAAGCCGACATAAAGACGTTCAGAAAGGGGATTCCAATTTAAGAAATACAAGAAATATGTTGGCGCGACGATGAAAAAATCATCGTATAATGTAAAAGGACAGCGTTGCTGGGAGTTTTATTACTTAAAAAAGAAGATACTATGTGTCTCAAGATATCCATGTTATAAAATAGCAAAAGCCGACATAAAACAATTCAGAAAGAAGATCCAAATTTAAGAAATACAAAAAATATGTAGAAGCGACGATGGAAAAATAATTGTATAATCAAAATACGGAGCGTTGCTGGGAGTTTTATTACTTATAAAGGGAGATTCTATGTCCGTTAAGCTACTAATGTTATAAAATGCAAAAAGCCGACATAAATAAATTCGGACGGAAGGTCTAAATTTAAGAAGCATAAAAAATATTCTGAAGCGAAGATGAAAAAATCATCGTATAATGTAAAAGGACAGCGTTGCTGGGAGTTTTATTACTTCAAAAAGAAGATAATATGTGCCTCAACATATCCGTGTTATTATATAGCAAAAGCCGGCATAAACAATTTAAGGACGGGGATCCAAATTTTCGAAATACAAAAAATATATAGAAGCGACGATGAAAAAATCATTGTGTAATGTAAAAAGTGAGCGTTGCTGGGAGTTTTATTACTTAAAAAGGGAGATATCATGTTCTTTAAGCTATTTTAGTCATAAAGAAAAAAAGGCCGACATAAAGAAGTTCAGAAAGGGGATTCCAATTTAAGAAATACAAGAAATATGTTGGCGCGACGAAGAAAAAATCATCGTAATATGTAAAAGGACAGCGTTGCTGGGAGTTTTATTACTCCAAAAAGAAGATAATGTGTGCCTCAACATATCCATGTTATTATATAGCAAAAGCCGGCATAAACAATTTAAGGACGGGGATCCAAATTTAAGAAATACAAAAAATATATAGAAGCGACGATGAAAAAATCATTGTATAATGTAAAAAGTGAGCGTTGCTGGGAGTCTTATTACTTAAAAGGGGAGATACTATGTTCCTTAAACTAATTTAGTCATCAAGTAAATAAAGCCGACATAAAGACGTTCAGAAAGGGGATTCTAATTTAAGAAATACAAAAATATGTTGGCGCGACGATGAAAAAATCATCGTATAATGTAAAAGGACAGCGTTGCTGGGAGTTTTATTACTTCAAAAAGAAGATACTGTATGCCTCAAGATATTCATGTTATTATATAGCAAAAGCCGGCATGAACAATTTAAGGACGGGGATCCAAATTTTAAAAATACAAAAAATATATAGAAGCGACGATGAAAAAATCATTGTATAATGTAAAAAGTGAGCGTTGCTGGGAGTTTTACTACTTAAAAGGGGAGATACTATGTTCTTTGAGCTATTTTAGTCATAGAGAAAAAAAGGCCGACATAAAGAAGTTCAGAAAGGGGATTCAAATTTAAGAAATACAAGAAATATGTTCGCGCGACGATGAATAAATCATCGTATAATGTAAAAGGACAGCGTTGCTGGGAGTTTTATTAATTCAAAGGGAAGGTACTATGTGTCCTAAGATATTTAAGTTATAAAATAGCAAAAGCCGGCATAAACAATTTAAGGACGGGGATCCAAATTTAAGAAATACAAAAAATATATAGAAGCGACGATGAAAAAATCATTGTATAATGTAGAAAGTGAGCGTTGCTGGGAGTTTTATTACTTAAAAGGAGAGACACTATGTTTTTTAAGCTATTTTAGTTATAGAGAAAAAAAGGCCGACATAAAGAAGTTCAGAAAGTGGATTCAAATTTAAGAAATACAAGAAATATGTTAGCGCGACGATGAAAAAATCATCGTATAATGTAAAAGGACAGCGTTGCTGGGAGTTTTATTAATTCAAAGGGAAGGTACTATGTGTCCTAAGATATTTAAGTTATAAAATAGCAAAAGCCGACATAAAAAAATTCAGAAAGAAGATCTAAATTTAAGAAATACAAAAAATATGTAGAAGCGACGATGAAAAAATAATTGTATAATCAAAAAACGGAGCGTTGCTGGGAGTTTTATTACTTAAATAGGGAAATACTTTGTCCGTTAAGCTACTTATGTTATAAAATGCAAAAAGCCGACATAAATAAATTCGGACAGAAGGTCTAAATTCAAGAAGCATAAAAAATATTCTGAAGCGAAGATGAAAAAATCATCGTATAATGTAAAAGGACAGCGTTGCTGGGAGTTTTATTACTTCAAAAAGAAGATAATATGTGCCTCAACATATCTGTGTTATTATATAGCAAAAGCCGGCATAAACAATTTAAGGACGGGGATCCAAATTTTCGAAATACAAAAAATATATAGAAGCGACGATGAAAAAATCATTGTGTAATGTAAAAAGTGAGCGTTGCTGGGAGTTTTATTACTTAAACGGGGAGATACCATGTTGCTTAAGCTATTTTAGTCATAAAGAAAAAAAGGCCGACATAAAGAAGTTCAGAAAGGGGATTCTAATTTTAGAAATACAAGAAATATGTTGGCGCGACGATGAAAAAATTATCGTATAATGTAAAAGGACAGCGTTGCTGGGAGTTTTATTACTCCAAAAAGAAGATAATATGTGTCTCAACATATCCATGTTATTATATAGCAAAAGCCGGCATAAATAATTTAAGGACGGGGATCCAAATTTTAGAAATACAAAAAATATATAGAAGCGACGATGAAAAAATCATTGAATAATGTAAAAAGTGAGCGTTGCTGGGAGTTTTATTACTTAAAAGGGGAGATACTATGTTCTTTAAGCTATTTTAGTCATAGAGAAAAAAAGGCCGACATAAAGAAGTTCAGAAAGGGGATTCTAATTTAAGAAATACAAGAAATATGTTGGCGCGACGATGAATAAATCATCGTATAATGTAAAATGACAGCGTTGCTGGGAGTTTTATTAATTCAAAGGGAAGGTACTATGTGTCTTAAGATATTTAAGTTATAAAATAGCAAAAGCCGGCATAAACAATTTAAGGACGGGGATCCAAATTTAAGAAATACGAAAAATATATAGAAGCTATGATGAAAAAATAATTGTATAATGTAGAAAGTGAGCGTTGCTGGGAGTTTTATTACTTAAAAGGGGAGTAACTATGTTCCTTAAACTAATTTAGTCATCAAGTAAAAAAAGCCGACATAAAGACGTTCAGAAAGGGGATTCAAATTTAAGAAATACAAGAAATATGTTGACGCGACGATGAAAAAATCATCGTAATATGTAAAAGGACAGCGTTGCTGGGAGTTTTATTACTCCAAAAAGAAGATAATATGTGCCTCAAGATATTCATGTTATTATATAGCAAAAGCCGGCATGAACAATTTAAGGACGGGGATCCAAATTTTAGAAATACAAAAAATATATAGAAGCGACGACGTAAAAATCATTGTATAATGTAAAAAGTGAGCGTTGCTAGGAGTTTTATTACTTAAAAGGGGAGATATCATGTTCTTTAAGCTATTTTAGTCATAAAGAAAAAAAGGCCGACATAAAGAAGTTCAGAAAGGGGATCCTAATTTAAGAAATACAAGAAATATGTTGGCGCGACGATGAAAAAATCATCGTATAATGTAAAAGGACAGCGTTGCTGGGAGTTTTATTACTTCAAAAAGAAGATACTATGTGTCTCAAGATATCCACGTTATAAAATAGCAAAAGCCGACATAAAAAAATTCAGAAAGAAGATCCAAATTTAAGAAATACAAAAAATATGTAGAAGCGACGATGGAAAAATAATTGTATAATCAAAAAACAGAGCGTTGCTGGGAGTTTTATTACCTAAAAAGGGAAATACTTTGTCCGTTAAGCTACTTATGTTATAAAATGCAAAAAGCCGACATAAATAAATTCGAACAGAAGGTCTAAATTTAAGAAG
This sequence comes from Diaprepes abbreviatus, assembly GCA_034092305.1. Classification (NCBI taxonomy): domain Eukaryota; kingdom Metazoa; phylum Arthropoda; class Insecta; order Coleoptera; family Curculionidae; genus Diaprepes; species Diaprepes abbreviatus. The sequence goes on from JASJET010000137.1 coordinate 8,005,451, forward strand.
CATAAAAAATATTCAGAACCGAAGATGAATAAATAATCGTATAATGTAAAAGGACAGCGTTGCTGGGAGTTTTATTACTTCAAAAAGAAGATAATATGTGCCTCAACATATCCGTGTTATTATATAGCAAAAGCTGGCATAAACAATTTAAGGACGGGGATCCAAATTTAAGAAATACAAAAAATATATAGAAGCGACGATGAAAAAATCATTGTATAATGTAGAAAGTGAACGTTGCTGGGAGTTTTATTACTTAAAAGGGGAGATACTATTTTTCTTAAACTAATTTAGTCATCAAGTAAAAAAAGCCGACGTAAAGACGTTCAGAAAGGAGATTCTAATTTAAGAAATACAAAAAATATATTGGCGCGACGATGAAAAAATCATCGTATAATGTAAAAGGATAGCGTTGCTGGGAGTTTTATTACTTAAAAAAGAAGATACTATGCGTCTCAAGATATCCACGTTATAAAAAAGCAAAAGCCGACATAAAACAATTCAGAAAGAAGATCCAAATTTAAGAAATACAAAAAATATATAGAAGCGACGATGAAAAAATCATTGTATAATGTAGAAAGTGAGCGTTGCTAGGAGTTTTATTACTTAAGAGGGGAGTAACTATGTTCCTAAAACTAATTTAGTCATCAAGTAAAAAAAGCCGACATAAAGACGTTCAGAAAGGGGATTCCAATTTAAGAAATACAAGAAATATGTTGGCGCGACGATGAAAAAATTATCGTATAATGTAAAAGGACAGCGTTGCTGGGAGTTTTATTACTCCAAAAAGAAGATAATATGTGCCTCAACATATCCATGTTATTATATAGCAAAAGCCGGCATAAACAATTTAAGGACGGGGATCCAAATTTTCGAAATACAAAAAATATATAGAAGCGACGATGAAAAAATAATTGTGTAATGTAAAAAGTGAGCGTTGCTGGGAGTTTTATTACTTAAAAGTGGAGATACCATGTTGTTTAAGCTATTTTAGTCATAAAGAAAAAAAGGCCGACATAAAGAAGTTCAGAAAGGGGATTCTAATTTAAGAAATACAAGAAATATGTTGACGCGACGATGAAAAAATCATCTTAATATGTAAAAGGACAGCGTTGCTGGGAGTTTTATTACTCCAAAAAGAAGATAATATGTGCCTCAACATATCCATGTTATTATATAGCAAAAGCCGGCATAAACAATTTAAGGACGGGGATCCAAATTTTCGAAATACAAAAAATATATAGAAGCGACGATGAAAAAATCATTGTATAATGTAAAAAGTGAGCGTTGCTGGGAGTTTTATTACTTAAAAGGGGAGATACCATGTTGCTTAAGCGATTTTAGTCACAAAGAAAAAAAGGCCGACATAAAGAAGCTCAGAAAGGGGATTCTAATTTAAGAAATACAAGAAATATGTTGGCGCGACGATGAAAAAATCATCGTATAATGTAAAAGGACAGCGTTGCTGGGAGTTTTATTAATTCAAAGGGAAGGTACTATGTGTCCTAAGATATTTAAATTATAAAGTAGCAAAAGCCGGCATAAACAATTTAAGGAAAGGGATCCAAATTTAAGAAATACAAAAAATATATGGAAGCGACTATGAAAAAATCATTGTATAATGTAAAAGGTGAGCGTTGCTGGTAGTTTTATTACTTAAAAGGGGAGATACCATGTTCTTTAAGCTATTTTAGTCATAAAGAAAAAAAGGCCGACGTAAAGAAGTGCAGAAAGGGGATTCTAATTTAAGAAATACAAGAAATATGTTGGCGCGACGATGAAAAAATCATCGTTAAATGTAAAAGGACAGCGTTGCTGGGAGTTTTATTGATTCAAAGGGAAGATACTATGTGTCCTAAGATATTTAAGTTATAAAATAGCAAAAGCCGGAATAAACAATTTAAGGACGGGGATCCAAATTTAAGAAATACCAAAAATGTATAGAAGCGATGATGAAGAAATCATTGTATAATGTAAAAATGAGCGTTGCTGGGAGTTTTATTACTTAAAAGGAGAGATAGCATGTTCCTTAAGCTATTTTAGTCATAAAGAAAAAAAGGCCGAAGTAAAGAAGTTCAGAAAGGGGATTCTAATTTAAGAAATACAAGAAAGATGTTGGCGCGACGATGAAAAAATCATCGTTAAATGTAAAAGGACAGCGTTGCTGGGAGTTTTATTAATTCAAAGGGAAGGTACTATGTGTCCTAAGATATTTAAGTTATAAAATAGCAAAAGTCTGGAGTAGACAATTTAACGACGGGGATCCAAATTTAAGAAATACCAAAAATATATAGAAGCGATGATGAAAAACTCATTGTATAATGTAAAAAGTGGGCGTTGCTGTGAGTTTTATTAATTAATAGGAGAGATACCATGTTCTTTAAGCTATTTTAGTCATAAAGAAAAAAAGGCCGAAGTAAAGAAGTTCAGAAAGGGGATTCTAATTTAAGAAATACAAGAAATATGTTGGCGCGACAATGAAAAAATCATCGTTAAATGTAAAAGGACAGCGTTGCTGGGAGCTTCATTAATTCAAAGGGAAGGTACTATATGTCCTAAGATATTTAAGTTATAAAAAATAGCAAAAGCTGGAGTAAACAATTTAACGACGGGGATCCAAATTTAAGAAATACCAAAAATATATAGAAGCGATGATGAAAAAATCATTGTATAATGTAAAAAGTGAGCGTTGCTGGGAGTTTTATTACTTAAAAGGGGAGATGCTATGTTCCTTAAACTAATTTAGTCATCAAGTAAAAAAAGTCGACATAAAGACGTTCAGAAAGGGGATTCTAATTTAAGAAATACAAGAAAAATGTTGGCGCGACGATGAAAAAATCATCGTATAATGTAAAAGGACAGCGTTGCTGGGAGTTTTATTACTTCAAAAAGAAGATAGTATGTGCCTCAAGATATCCGTGTTACAATATAGCAAAAGCCGGCATAAACAAATTCAGAAATAAGATCCAAATTTAAGAAATACAAAAAATATGTAGAAGCGACGATGGAAAATTAATTGTATAATGAAAAAACAGAGCGTTGCTGGGAGTGTTATTACTTAAAAAAGGAGATACTATGTCCGTTAAGCTACTTATGTTATAAAATGGAAAAGCCGACATAAATAAATTCGGACAGAAGATCTAAATTTAAGAATAATAAAAAATATTCTGAAGCGAAGATGGATAAATCATTGTATAATGTGAAAGTTGAGCGTTGCTGGGAGCTTTATTACTTAAAAGAGGAAATACGATGTTTCTTAAGCCATTTTAGTTATCGAATGAAAAAGGCCGAAATAAAGAAATTCAGAATAAGGATTTTGATTAATGAACTATAAAAAATATGTAGAAGCGACGATGAAAATATCATTGTATAATGTAAAACTAGAGCATTGCTAGGAGTTTTGTTATTTAAAAAGGAGATACCACCTATCTTAAGCTATTTTAGTTATAAAGTAAAAAAGGCCGACATATAGAAACTCAGAAAGAGGATTCTAATTTAAGAATTTAAAATTATGTTGGAGCGACGATGAAAAAATGTTTGTTTAATATAAAAACTGAGTGTTGCTGGAAGTTTTATTACTTCAAAGAGATACTATTTGCCTTAATATATTTATGTTATAAAATAACAAAAGCCGTCATAAACAAATTCAAAGAGAAAATTCAAATTTAAGAAATACAAAATATGGTCTGTATGTCGAATGGGATTTAATTGTGTCAAGAAATCATTTACTTTTTGATCTTTACCCTTCTCTACGTTCAAAGCATCATCTCAAGCAGTTTTTCGGTTTAACTGTTGCTGTTTGTATGGCATAGGTTTCGAACCATCACACTGAAAACCCATCGTTGTCAATTTTATAAGCATAATTTAAAATTTGGAAAATTTTAAATTGTAAAATTTTTTAACTAGATCGGGTTTTCAAAATTAATTGGAAATATATTGCGATACACGAAAGGTTAAATTGAAAAATAAGGCTTGTATGCAGTTTTTGCTTGTTACATTTTTAAGATATTTTAAGAATATTTCAAAAAATAATTGTAAATTATCTACTTAGGAGAATTTTTTACAACTCAAAAAATAATTCTAAACCAATTTTTGAGGCAAACGTCTTTAGTAAGATTCCTCTCACATTATTTCGACTTTCTTAATCTGTATTTACCGTGTTTTTTTCTTATTGGTGCTATATTCCATCATATTAAGTCATCAAAATGTTTACCATATCAATGATAATCTTACGCAGCAACACGATTTATATATAATTTTGGGAATAAAAAAGAGCTTTCTATAAATCGAACAATATACACTACAGAATATTATTTATGTAACAAGTAAATACCATTTTTATATATATTTAAATGGACACCTACATGCGGAATCAATTATAATTATTCAATTTATAATATAATAACAAAATAAATAATATTTGCTGGTGTTCAATTGTGAGGTGTCGGCAAGTTCATCGAAAAATTATGTATTTTTTTTATTTAATATTGAGGAGAGGTAAAATTGAATATGACGCTTACTGATAGAAAGTAGTGGATGATAGTTCCAGAAAACCGAAATATAACTGAAATTTAAATACAGAAGAGCATTTGGCGTAAAAATTATTATGGAAATATTTTAATATGAAACATATGAATTTATTCAAAATATTTCAAAAACCCGAACAGCTAAAACCCCTCCATGAGCATCATCATTACCTATAAAATTTTCTAAAACTCTCTAATTGATTTCTATCTCCTATGGTTTTCGAGATCCTAAAAATGTATGTACATTATTTATTTGAAATGCCCCACATAATCGTAATTTTAAAAGAAGACATATTTTTTAAAAGATAATTTGTACGGAAATTAATTACTAATAACATTGCCATATTTATCGATCGTCATTTTACTTAGCTAAAGATTCTCCTGGCGAGGTTTAAAAAATTTTGATGTGAATAATTCGCCTTCATTTAATCTATATGTATATTTATATCTAAAAGAAAATTGTGAACTTTATAGTCATAAAAACCTCCAAATGGAACGACTGTCGGCAAGACAGTAAATGTTGACATCAAAGGGTATACCGCCCTAGTAACACGGATTTTATTGGGAGAAAGCGTGTTAATAATAGATGAAATAAGCCGCAAATAAGTTTTTCTGCAATTAAAAGTGGCATTCATCCGAAATAAGATAATTAAATATATTATTTTGAATGGAATTCAATCCGTTAAAAAATTAATAGAATATATTTTTCCATTTTTAGGAGCAAGAGGTCAGTCATAGACTATAAATTTACAGAATTTTGAAGTAAATTTCATCAAAAGGCAATACCATGTAGGAATATTAAAGAAATAAATATAGATCTTTTTGAACCCGACAAGGAGTATTCTTATTCACACTGCGTTTCGGCCGATGTTAAAATGAGTAAAGGGATTGCAAAAATTATTAAGTTGGTTATTAATAAATTTTTTATCAATTTTAAAATTATTTCAAAATAAAACTGATATGTCACAAATTATCAATTTTTGATAATTATGTAATATAATAGGAATATATCCACAGGACTTTGCTGAATGTAGGCCACCATTTACAAAATGGTATATGTATCACAAAGTCAACAATTTTTGCTTAATCATAACCACAATGAAATTTTCCAGTGTCTAATATTTTATCTCTCCAACGAAAAAAAATGGGGTATTGTGCGAATAAGAACTGAAGAACACAAAATTTTTTTACCTTGTTACTAAAAAACTGGCCCATGGCAAACCAAAATATATTTTTATTTGGAAAGCACTAGCAGATTTGCGCAGGCTTTGCATAATAAACCGAATTAATAAAATTGCTATGCCTCGCATTCCATGTGGTCTAGGTAGAAAGAGCTACAGCATAAATCGATGCATGCTAGGGCACATATTTCGTTATTGTCATGACATAGAAATTCTAATCTGTACTAAAAGATAATAAAATATATATAATAATTTACACTATTCAGTGAATTTTTCATCGTCGCTTCACCATATTTTTTGTATTTCTTAAATTTGGATCTTCTTTCTGAATTTGTTATTCTGGATTTTGCTATTTTATAACATAGATATCTTGAGGCACATAATATCTTCTTTTTGAAGTAATAAAACTCCCCGCAACGCTGTCCTTTTACATTATACAATGATTTTTCCATCGTCGTCTCCACATATTTTTTGTATTTCTTAAATTTGGATCTACTTTCTGAATTTGTTTATGCCGCTTTTTGCTATCTTGTAACATGGATATCTTGGGGCACATAGTACCTTCTTTTTGAAGTAATAAAATTACCAGCAACGCTGTTTTTTTACATTATACGATGATTTTTTTATCGTCTCGCCAACATATTTCCTATATATCTTAAATTTGAATCCCCTTTGTGAACGTCTTTATGACTAAATTAGTTTTAGGAACATAGTATCTCCCCTTTTAAGTAATAAAACTCCCAGCAACGCTCACTTTTTACATTATACAATGATTTTTTCATCGTCGCTTCTATATATTTTTTGTATTTCTAAAATTTAGATCCCCGTCCTTAAATTGTTTATTCCGGCTTTTGCTATATAATAACATGGATATCTTGAGGCACATAGTATCTTCTTTTTGAAGTAATAAAACTCCCAGCAACGCTGTACTTTTACATTATACGATGATTTTTTCATTCTCACGCCAACATATTTCTTGTATTTCTTACATTAGAATCCCCTTTCTGAACTTCTTTATGTCGGCCTTTTTTTCTTTATGACTAAAATAGCTTAAAGAACATGGTGTCTCCACTTTTAAGTAATAAAACTCTCAGCAACGCTCCGCTATTATATTATACAATGATTTATTCATCTTAGCTTCAGAATATTATTTGTATTTCTTAAATTTAGAATTTCTGTCCGAATTTATTTATGTCGGCTTTTTCCATTTTATAACATAAGTAGCTTAACGGACATAGTATCTCCCTTTTTAAGTAATAAAACTTTCAGCAACGCTCTGTTTTTTGATTATACAATTATTTTTCCATCGTCGCTTCTACATATTTTTTGTATTTCTTAAATTTGGATCTTCTTTCTGAAATTACTTATGCCGGCTTTTGCTATATTATAACATGGATAACTTGAGGCATATAGTATCTTCTCTTTGAAGTAATAAAACTCCCAGCAATGCCGTCCTTTTACATTATACGATGATTTTTTCATCGTCGCGACAACATATTTCTTGTATTTCTTAAATTAGAATCCCCTTTCTGAACGTCTTTATGTCGGCCTTTTTTTCTTTATTACTAATATAGCTTAAGCAACATGGTATCTCCCCTTTAAAGTAATAAAACTCCCAGCAACGCTCACTTTCTACATTATACAATTATTTTTTCATCGTCGCTTCTATATATTTTTTGTATTTCTTAAATTTGGATCCCCGTCCTTAAATTGTTTATGCCGGCTTTTGCTATTTTATAACTTAAATATCTTAGGACACATAGTACCTTCCCTTTGAATTAATAAAACTCCCAGCAACGCTGTCATTTTACATTATACGATGATTTATTCATCGTCGCGCCAACATATTTCTTGTATTTCTTAAATTAGAATCCCCTTTCTGAACTTCTTTATGTCGGCCTTTTTTTCTCTATGACTAAAATAGCTTAAAGACCATAGTATCTCCCCTCTTAAGTAATAAAACTCCCAGCAACGCTCACTTTTTACATTATTCAATGATTTTTTCATCGTCGCTTCTATATATTTTTTGTATTTCTAAAATTTGGATCCCCGTCCTTAAATTATTTATGCCGGCTTTTGCTATATAATAACATGGATATGTTGAGACACATATTATCTTCTTCTTGGAGTAATAAAACTCCCAGCAACGCTGTCCCTTTACATTATACGATGATTTTTTCATCGTCGCGCCAAAATATTTCTTGTATTTCTTAAATTAGAATCCCCTTTCTGAACTTCTTTATGTCGGCCTTTTTTTCTTTATGACTAAAATAGCTTAAGCAACATGGTATCTCCCCGTTTAAGTAATAAAACTCCCAACAACGCTCACTTTTTACATTACACAATGATTTTTTCATCGTCGCTTCTATATATTTTTTGTATTTCGAAAATTTGGATCCCCGTCCTTAAATTGTTTATGCCGGCTTTTGCTATATAATAACACGGATATGTTGAGGCACGTATTATCTTCTTTTTGAAGTAATAAAACTCCCAGCAACGCTGTCCTTTTTCATTATACGATTATTTATTCATCTTCGCTTCTGAATATTTTTTATGCTTCTTAAATTTAGACCTTCTGTCCGAATTTATTTATGTCGGTTTTTTGCATTTTATAACATAAGTAGCTTAACGGACAAAGTATTTCCCTTTTTAGGTAATAAAACTCCCAGCAACGCTCTGTTTTTTGATTATACAATTATTTTTCCATCGTCGCTTCTACATATTTTTTGTATTTCTTAAATTTGGATCTTCTTTCTGAATTTTTTTATGTCGGCTTTTGCTATTTTATAACGTGGATATCTTGAGACACATAGTATCTTCTCTTTGAAGTAATAAAACTCCCAGCAACGCTGTCCTTTTACATTATACGATGATTTTTTCATCGTCGCGCCAACATATTTCTTGTATTTCTTAAATTAGGATCCCCTTTCTGAACTTCTTTATGTCGGCCTTTTTTTCTTTATGACTAAAATAGCTTAAAGAACATGATATCTCCCCTTTTAAGTAATAAAACTCCCAGCAACGCTAACTTTTTACATTATTCAATGATTTTTTCATCGTCGCTTCTATATATTTTTTGTATTTCTAAAATTTGGATCCAAGTCCTTAAATTATTTATGCCGGCTTTTGCTATATAATAACATGGATATGTTGAGACACATATTATCTTCTTTTTGGAGTAATAAAACTCCCAGCAACGCTATCCTTTTACATTATACGATGATTTTTTCATCGTCGCGCCAACATATTTCTTGTATTTCTTAAATTAGAATCCCCTTTCTGAACTTCTTTATGTCGGCCTTTTTTTCTTTATGACTAAAATAGCTTAAGCAACATGGTATCTCCCTGTTTAAGTAATAAAACTCCCAGCAACGCTCACTTTTTACATTACACAATAATTTTTTCATCGTCGCTTCTATATATTTTTTGTATTTCGAAAATTTGGATCCCCGTCCTTAAATTGTTTATACCGGCTTTTGCTATATAATAACACGGATATGTTGAGGCACATATTATCTTCTTTTTGAAGTAATAAAACTCCCAGCAACGCTGTCCTTTTACATTATACGATGATTTTTTCATTTTCGCTTCAGAATATTTTTTATGCTTCTTGAATTTAGACCTTCTGTCCGAATTTATTTATGTCGGCTTTTTGCATTTTATAACATAAGTAGCTTAACGGACAAAGTATTTCCCTATTTAAGTAATAAAACTCCCAGCAACGCTCCGTTTTTTGATTATACAATTATTTTTTCATCGTCGTTTCTACATATTTTTTGTATTTCTTAAATTTAGATCTTCTTTCTGAATTTTTTTATGTCGGCTTTTGCTATTTTATAACTTAAATATCTTAGGACACATAGTTCCTTCCCTTTGAATTAATAAAACTCCCAGCAACGCTGTCCTTTTACATTATACGATGATTTTTTCATCGTCGCGCTAACATATTTCTTGTATTTCTTAAATTTGAATCCCCTTTCTGAACTTCTTTATGTCGGCCTTTTTTTCTCTATAACTAAAATAGCTTAAAAAACATGGTATCTCTCCTTTTAAGTAATAAAACTCCCAGCAACGCTCACTTTCTACATTATACAATGATTTTTTCATCGTCGCTTTTATATATTTTTTGTATTTCTTAAATTTGGATCCCCGTCCTTAAATTGTTTATGCCGGCTTTTGCTATTTTATAACTTAAAAATCTTAGGACACATAGTACCTTCCCTTTGAATTAATAAAACTCCCAGCAACGCTGTCGTTTTACATTATACGATGATTTATTCATCGTCGCGCGAACATATTTCTTGTATTTCTTAAATTAGAATCCCCTTTCTGAACTTCTTTATGTCGGCCTTTTTTTCTCTATGACTAAAATAGCTCAAAGAACATAGTATCTCCCCTTTTAAGTAGTAAAACTCCCAGCAACGCTCACTTTTTACATTATACAATGATTTTTTCATCATCGCTTCTATATATTTTTTGTATTTCTAAAATTTGGATCCCCGTCCTTAAATTGTTCATGCCGGCTTTTGCTATATAATAACATGAATATCTTAAGGCATATAGTATCTTCTTTTTGAAGTAATAAAACTTCCAGCAACGCTGTCCTTTTACATATTACGATGATTTTTTCTTCGTCGCGCCAACATATTTCTTGTATTTCTTAAATTGGAATCCCCTTTCTGAACTTCTTTATGTCGGCCTTTTTTTCTTTATGACTAAAATAGCTTAAAGAACATGATATCTCCCTTTTTAAGTAATAAAACTCCCAGCAACGCTCACTTTTTACATTACACAATGATTTTTTCATCGTCGCTTCTATATATTTTTTGTATTTCTAAATTTTGGATCCCCGTCCTTAAATTGTTCATGCCGGCTTTTGCTATTTAATAACATGAATATCTTGAGGCACATAGTATCTTCTTTTTGAAGTAATAAAACTCTCAGCAACGCTGTCCTTTTACATTATACGATGATTTTTTCATCTTCGCTTCAGAATATTTTTTATGCTTCTTAAATTTAGACATTCCGTCCGAATTTATTTATGTCGGCTTTTTGCATTTTATAACATTAGTAGCTTAACGGACACAAAATCTCCCTTTATAAGTAATAAAACTCCCAGCAACGCTCCGTATTTTGATTATACAATTATTTTTCCATCGTCGCTTCTACATATTTTTTGTATTTCTTAAATTTGGATCTTCTTTCTGAATTGTTTTATGTCGGCTTTTGCTATTTTATAACGTGGATATCTTGAGACACATAGTATCTTCTTTTTTAAGTAATAAAACTCCCAGCAACGCTATCCTTTTACATTATACGATGATTTTTTCATCGTCGCGCCAATATATTTTTTGTATTTCTTAAATTAGAATCTCCTTTCTGAACGTCTTTACGTCGGCTTTTTTTACTTGATGACTAAATTAGTTTAAGAAACATAGTATCTCCCCTTTTAAGTAATAAAACTCCCAGCAACGCTCACTTTCTACATTATACAATGATTTTTTCATCGTCGCTTCTATATATTTTTTGTATTTCTTAAATTTGGATCCCCGTCCTTAAATTGTTTATGCCAGCTTTTGCTATATAATAACACGGATATGTTGAGGTACATATTATCTTCTTTTTGAAGTAATAAAACTCCCAGCAACGCTGTCCTTTTACATTATACGATTATTTATTCATCTTCGGTTCTGAATATTTTTTATGCTTCTTAAATTTAGACCTTCTGTTCGAATTTATTTATGTCGGCTTTTTGCATTTTATAACATAAGTAGCTTAACGGACAAAGTATTTCCCTTTTTAGGTAATAAAACTCCCAGCAACGCTCTGTTTTTTGATTATACAATTATTTTTCCATCGTCGCTTCTACATATTTTTTGTATTTCTTAAATTTGGATCTTCTTTCTGAATTTTTTTATGTCGGCTTTTGCTATTTTATAACGTGGATATCTTGAGACACATAGTATCTTCTTTTTGAAGTAATAAAACTCCCAGCAACGCTGTCCTTTTACATTATACGATGATTTTTTCATCGTCGCGCCAACATATTTCTTGTATTTCTTAAATTAGGATCCCCTTTCTGAACTTCTTTATGTCGGCCTTTTTTTCTTTATGACTAAAATAGCTTAAAGAACATGATATCTCCCCTTTTAAGTAATAAAACTCCCAGCAATGCTCACTTTTTACATTATACAATGATTTTTTCGTCGTCGCTTCTATATATTTTTTGTATTTCGAAAATTTGGATCCCCGTCCTTAAATTGTTCATGCCGGCTTTTGCTATATAATAACATGAATATCTTGAGGCACATAGTATCTTCTTTTTGAAGTAATAAAACTCCCAGCAACGCTGTCCTTTTACATATTACGATGATTTTTTCATCGTCGCGTCAACATATTTCTTGTATTTCTTAAATTTGAATCCCCTTTCTGAACGTCTTTATGTCGGCTTTTTTTACTTGATGACTAAATTAGTTTAAGGAACATAGTTACTCCCCTTTTAAGTAATAAAACTCCCAGCAACGCTCACTTTCTACATTATACAATTATTTTTTCATCATAGCTTCTATATATTTTTTGTATTTCTTAAATTTGGATCCCCGTCCTTAAATTGTTTATGCCGGCTTTTCCTATTTTATAACTTAAATATCTTAGGACACATAGTACCTTCCCTTTGAATTAATAAAACTCCCAGCAACGCTGTCATTTTACATTATACGATGATTTATTCATCGTCGCGCCAACATATTTCCTGTATTTCTTAAATTAGAATCCCCTTTCTGAACTTCTTTATGTCGGCCTTTTTTTCTCTATGACTAAAATAGTTTAAAGAACATAGTATCTCCCCTTTTAAGTTATAAAACTCCCAGCAACGCTCACTTTTTACATTATTCAATGATTTTTTCATCGTCGCTTCTATATATTTTTTGTATTTCTAAAATTTGGATCCCCGTCCTTAAATTATTTATGCCGGCTTTTGCTATATAATAACATGGATATGTTGAGACACATATTATCTTCTTTTTAGAGTAATAAAACTCCCAGCAACGCTGTCCTTTTGCATTATACGATAATTTTTTCATCGTCGCGCCAACATATTTCTTGTATTTCTTAAATTAGAATCCCCTTTCTGAACTTCTTTATGTCGGCCTTTTTTTCTTTATGACTAAAATAGCTTAAGCAACATGGTATCTCCCCGTTTAAGTAATAAAACTTCCAGCAACGTTCACTTTTTACATTACACAATGATTTTTTCATCGTCGCTTCTATATATTTTTTGTATTTCGAAAATTTGGATCCCCGTCCTTAAATTGTTTATGCCGGCTTTTGCTATATAATAACACGGATATGTTGAGGCACATATTATCTTCTTTTTGAAGTAATAAAACTCCCAGCAACGCTGTCCTTTTACATTATACGATGATTTTTTCATCTTCGCTTCAGAATATTTTTTATGCTTCTTGAATTTAGACCTTCTGTCCGAATTTATTTATGTCGGCTTTTTGCATTTTATAACATAAGTAGCTTAACGGACAAAGTATTTCCCTATTTAAGTAATAAAACTCCCAGCAACGCTCCGTTTTTTGATTATACAATTATTTTTTCATCGTCGCTTCTACATATTTTTTGTATTTCTTAAATTTAGATCTTCTTTCTGAATTTTTTTATGTCGGCTTTTGCTATTTTATAACTTAAATATCTTAGGACACATAGTACCTTCCCTTTGAATTAATAAAACTCCCAGCAACGCTGTCCTTTTACATTATACGATGATTTTTTCATCGTCGCGCTAACATATTTCTTGTATTTCTTAAATTTGAATCCCCTTTCTGAACTTCTTTATGTCGGCCTTTTTTTCTCTATAACTAAAATAGCTTAAAAAACATAGTATCTCTCCTTTGAAGTAATAAAACTCCCAGCAACGCCCACTTTCTACATTATACAATGATTTTTTCATCGTCGCTTCTATATATTTTTTGTATTTCTTAAATTTGGATCCCCGTCCTTAAATTGTTTATGCCGGCTTTTGCTATTTTATAACTTAAATATCTTAGGACACATAGTACCTTCCCTTTGAATTAATAAAACTCCCAGCAACGCTGTCGTTTTACATTATACGATGATTTATTCATCGTCGCGCGAACATATTTCTTGTGTTTCTTAAATTTGAATCCCCTTTCTGAACTTCTTTATGTCGGCCTTTTTTTCTCTATGACTAAAATAGCTCAAAGAACATAGTATCTCCCCTTTTAAGTAGTAAAACTCCCAGCAACGCTCACTTTTTACATTATACAATGATTTTTTCATCGTCGCTTCTATATATTTTTTGTATTTTTAAAATTTGGATCCCCGTCCTTAAATTGTTCATGCCGGCTTTTGCTATATAGTAACATGAATATCTTGAGGCATATAGTATCTTCTTTTTGAAGTAATAAAACTCCCAGCAACGCTGTCCTTTTACATTATACGATGATTTTTTCATCGTCGCGCCAACATATTTTTGTATTTCTTAAATTAGAATCCCCTTTCTGAACGTCTTTATGTCGGCTTTATTTACTTGATGACTAAATTAGTTTAAGGAACATAGTATCTCCCCTTTTAAGTAATAAAACTCCCAGCAATGCTCACTTTTTACATTATACAATGATTTTTTCATCGTCGCTTCTATATATTTTTTGTATTTCTTAAATTTGGATCCCCGTCCTTAAATTGTTTATGCCGGCTTTTGCTATTTTATAACTTAAATATCTTAGGACACATAGTACCTTCCCTTTGAATTAACAAAACTCCCAGCAACGCTGTCCTTTTACATTATACGATGATTTATTCATCGTCGCGCCAACATATTTCTTGTATTTCTTAAATTAGAATCCCCTTTCTGAACTTCTTTATGTCGGCCTTTTTTTCTCTATGACTAAAATAGCTTAAAGAACATAGTATCTCCCCTTTTAAGTAATAAAACTCCCAGCAACGCTCACTTTTTACATTATACAATGATTTTTTCATCGTCGCTTCTATATATTTTTTGTATTTCTAAAATTTAGATCCCCGTCCTTAAATTATTTATGCCGGCTTTTGCTATATAATAACATGGATATGTTGAGGCACATATTATCTTCTTTTTGGAGTAATAAAACTCCCAGCAACGCTGTCCTTTTACATTATACGATGATTTTTTCATCGTCGCGCCAACATATTTCTTGTATTTCTTAAATTAGAATCCCCTTTCTGAACTTCTTTATGTCGGCCTTTTTTTCTTTATGACTAAAATAGCTTAAGCAACATGGTATCTCCCCTTTTAAGTAATAAAACTCCCAGCAACGCTCACTTTTTACATTATACAATGATTTTTTCATCGTCGCTTCTATATATTTTTTGTATTTCTTAAATTTGGATCCCCGTCCTTAAATTGTTTATGCCGGCTTGTGCTATATAATAACATGGATATGTTGAGGCACATATTATCTTCTTTTTGAAGTATTAAAACTCCCAGAAACGCTCTGCTTTTACATTATACAATGATTTTTCCATCGTCGCTCCAGCATATTTTTTGTATTTCTTAAATTTAGATCTTTTTCTAAATTTGTTTATGTCAGCCTTTGCTATTTTATAACAAAAATAGCTGAAAAGTCATAGTAACTAATAAAATTCCCAGCAACGATACTCTTCTTTAAATGAAATTATGATTTTTCTTCGCTGCTCCAAAAATTATTTGTATTTCTTGACTTTGAATCATCTCCTTAATTTATTTTTGATTCAAAGTTTTGTTTCCGTCACAAAATTGCACTGTTTACGGGACTACGAATACCATAAAATTATCAGCTCTATCGTACTTGTGTATTATATACAGATTCCGCATGGGAGTGAGTGAAATGTATCTTACAGACACACTGAAATGTCGTAGCATTCTTCAGCCCAATCGGACGAGTGAAATATTCTTTAAAATATATAACAAAATCTTATTACAGACAAACAGACAGACGGACAGACGCACTTATATTATTGTATTGTCATCGGGACTATACATACCTGCAAAATTTGAGCTCAATCACACTTGTGGATATGTGTAAAATGTGTGTTAACAAATTTTTAATAAAAACATACAGACAGACGCGCAAGTGATTTTATATAAATGCTTCCCATATTTATCTTCCAAAATGCAAATAAATTTATTTATTTAATTAAGACATTTAGTTTTCGTACATTTAATTATGCACCAATGGTGGAAATCGACAGCGTTGCCAAAGGCCGTTGCTAACCTGTCTTCGGTTTGACATTTTGATTCTTAAATGCTTCCACACAGAAAAAAAAGTTTACTCGAATCAAAGCCAATATACTCATTTTGAGAAAATCTTAGTTTTGTATATACGCAAGTAAACATATTTTCTATATTAAAAAACTGAATATAATACTAATCATTCTGAGATTAGAAATTCTCAAATTGAAAATTTTGTCCCTTCCAAATAAAAGTTATTTTATTCCAGTGGAGATGAGGGAGTGATTATATTAAATTATGCGCCTTCACAGATTAAGATTATATAGTTCAAAATTTAATAAATTGGTACTTGAGGGGGGTTTACAATTCTAGTTCTTTTGAAATTTACCAATCTCAAAGTAAATAATTTGATAATTTACCGGTGAAAATTGGGTCACTCCATTGAAAAATAAGAAGTTATTTTAACGGATATAGATCATTTTAGACTAAGATTACATATTCTTAAATCAAACAAACCGAAACTTGAAGTAAATAAAATCACATTTAATTTGATTTAAATTATATAAGGATGTCTGGTCTAAAAATAAAATATATCTTTTCTAAAAAATCACAAAAAGTTAAATATGAATATTTCATAATATTACTGGGTTCTTATAATATTAAAGATATTTATTATATTATATACACCACACTTTCATCAGTTAATTCAGAATGATACAAAAAAAAAAGACAATTTAAATTCAATTTTAAATTAAAGACATAATAATAAAATATGATATTATCGAAAAGTTAATGTTTTTTTTTCCTAAATTAACAGGTTCATCTAGACGAAATCAAAAATATCAGTTAGGTATAGGTAAAATTCAGACATTCATAATTTTGCATCAAAGTTACGACACCCTATATAACGATTATGTTTACTTCAAAAATCAAACAAGTTTTCGTAGGGGACTCCGTAAAAAATTAATTTTGAATCATGTTATTAAAATACCTAACGAAGTCTGAAACCCTAAAAATATTTCAAGGTTTACCAACAAAGAAAATTCACTGAAAAGAATAATAAAATCTTTATGAAAAATTGCCAAAGCTCTTAACTAATTTCGGAAACCATAGGAAGTAAAATTTGTGGCTAATATTATTTACCCTAATTTATTATTTCCTCGTCCAAAATTTTTCATTCAATTTAACAAAGCAGAAATCAGCATCTCAATCATTACACTCAAAACAATAAGGAATTTTTCGAAAGGTTGATGAAGTATTGAATAAATTATTTTTTAAAACACCGTGAACCTTAAAACTAAAATTGTACATTAATGATACAATAGTCCTTTTGATGATTAAACATATTAGCATAAGAGAATTTGGCTCATATTTATCAGCAGACCGCTTACGTCAAAATATTGCTATTTAGCTAAATTGTTTCAAAAATTGATACTAAGTAATATCAAAAATTTTTATAGCTTAGTATTAGCTATAATAATCATTGGTAATATTCAGGATGCCAACGTTAAGATTTAGTTTTGGATTTTTTTAAATAACTTTTGATAAACTCAAATATTTCAACAAAATTTTGTAATTAAAGGTTTCTTAAATCGAGGAATCTAATCCTATTTATAATTTTGATGTTAATTTCAAAGGACACTATCTATTTTTAACTTTCTTTTCCCTAAGCCTTTACTTCCTACAAATGGAAAAGCAGGTTTTTCTATCTCTTCTACCCAACACTTGGTAAATATCACTACGTGTAACTGTCTTGGAGATTTTAAAAATATAAAATGTCTGGTGACAAAAAATTATGACAAGAAATATATCAATAAACAAAGGTCTTTGAGAAAATGTGGTTGGATTTAATAAGTTACCATTACCAGACGAAAGGCTGCTTCCCGCAAATCCATCTCAGTTTCTCTCTCCATATGCGTTTCGACTACTTGTTTGTGTCTTATTTTTTACGTTAAAATGTATGCAAAATTTAAATTAAAATACTTATGATTGCCTTTCACTTCTTTCTCTTCTTTTTTTGATAGTAAGTAAAAGGAAAAATTTACTAAGTTTCGTTCTTTATTAAAAGGATTAAGCGTACGTACATTTTTGACTTAGTATATAATGGATACTCTTTCATTTTTCCTATTTTTAACTGACTTCTAAAAGAAGGAGGTTCTCAATTCGTCGACTATGTATTTTTTTTATCAATGTATACCCATTACTCCGGAACGGCGGCACCGATTTGAATGAAATTTTTTAGGTTATGTTCAGGAAGTTGCTGCGGTAGTTCAATATTTTTTTCGATGGAATTAGTGAAGTGAAATCCAAGATTTTCGGGTTCGTACACAACGAATCTGAAATTATTTTTACAATATTCAATATGGCAGATCCAATATGGCGGACAAAAAAATTTAATTTTGTCCGATTTTCTCCAAAATTAGTGTGGGGGAGTTTTCGGGGTCGCAAATAAAGAATATAAAATTATCTTTAAAAAATTCAATAGGGCAGATCCAATATGGCAAACAAAAAATCAATTTTGTCCGATTTACTCCAAAATTGGTACGGGGGAGTTTTCGGGAACGTGTGTAACGAATTTAAAATTATTTTTTAAAAATTCAATGTGGTGGATCCAATACGGCAGACAAAAAAATCAGTTTTTGCCGATTTTCTCCAAAATTGGTACGGGGGAGTTTTTGAAGTCGCACATAACGAATCTAAAATTATTTAAAAAAAAATCAATATGGCGGACGAAAAAGTCAATTTTGTCCGATGTTCTTCAACATCGGTTTGGGGGAGTTTTCAGGACCGCACATAACGAATCTGAAATTGTTTTAAAAAATTCAGTATGGCGTATCCAATATGGCGGGAAAAAAATTAAATTTGTCCGATTTTTTTTTCCAACTGGATAAGGAGGAGTTTTTGGATCGCAAATTACGAATCTGATATTATTTCAAAAAAAAAATTAAATATGGTGGGTCCAAGCTGCCGGATTAAAGATTCTACATCTCTCGATTTTATCTAAAATCAATATTGGGGGATTTTTGTTAGTTTTAATTACGAAACTCAAAAATTAAAGTGATTTTGTTAAAATCCTTATCAATCTATCTTTTTCCATAGGTGTCAGTATTGTATTATTTTAATGGTCTACCAGTAGTCTAGAGATATGTTGAGAGATATTTAGTGTTTTTTGTGCACTCCAAGCGCCATATTTTACTATCAAGAGTGGATTAGAAAAGTGGTATACGGTTTTCGAGCATATTTTTATACAGGATGTTTATTAAACATACGGCAAAAGTTCAAAGTGTTATTCCTTGGACTATTCTAAGGATATTTAGTCCTTTAATGATATGTGAAAAGGCGCTTTGTTTAGAAGACACAGTTCAGGTTCACGTGAGAGAGAGAGAGAGAGAGAGAGAGAGAGAGAGAGAGAGAGAGAGATTATCAGCAATTCTGGCACCAAGTTCAGATTTAGCACGTCACACTTATTTTTAGGTACCTATTCACATATATGTGATTAGAGAACTCAAATGGTCACCCAGTTTTTAAACAGATATGCTGCTATATACAAGTATACTCTATTTTCCTTGTTTAAGGAATTATAACTACTTTAAACCCCCAAGGGGTTGTTTTCACCCTTAAAAATTAGTTTGGACCGATAAAAAAAACACGTGTCTAATATTTTTCAATCTTCTTCTAATATGTTTCATTTGATTTGATGAGTGGCACTTGAGTAGTGTACTTGTTAGAAAGAAGCTGCTCTAGCAATATAGCAATTTTTAAGTTATGAAAATTTCGGGTTCCAAACGAAGTAAATGGCACTATTATTTTGTGGCTAATAACCTTCGAGGAGTTTTGAATTTGATTTCCGCTAGGAATATAACTTATTTTCAGTTTTCTTTTCTCATCGTGACAGGTCACATATTATCTTTAGTACGTTTTTACTATCACTTCTTATTTTAAGTTCTATAATTATCTATGTATTTAGAATGTTTTTTTTGTTGCAGGCCTTTTTATTTTTCCTCTTTTCTTTTCTTTTATCTGTCCTTGGTTTATGCTCCTCCTTCTGGCCATCTTGCTCGATGTTGGAGTTACCGTACTTGACCTGTTATGCATCATGTTTGAGTTTAACAATAGCCCAAAACTTACTGTTGAAGTGTTCGAGTACTCAGTTCTACTCCACTGCTAGGATTGTTCCTGTAACTTCCAGACCTCTAAAATGTCAAGTTTTATCTTCTGTTTTGTGCTGTATTACATAAGCATGTGCCGGTACTATTTAAAATTATAGGCCTATAGATGTTGTGGATTGTATACGGATCTATTAATATATAATGCAAACCGCATTTAGTGATTTCTTGTTCAAATAACAGCGACACTTATGTACCTCGGTAAATGGATCGATTTGTACCGGTGAAACGAATTCATATTAGAATGAGTAGTCACAAATATTCTTTGGCTTTAGAAGATGTATATTATTTTAAAAGTAATTTTTACTTGCATATTTACAATTGCGGTAGGAACATAAAAGAATATGTCGATTACGGGTTAAATAAGGTCGTCGGCCAGTTGATTGTCACAGCTTGTAAATCAGGCACGTTCTTTTGAAGTCAAAGTACGGAGTTCTTTTTGTCCGAAATGGATTCGAAAAATAGTCTAGCAAAGGGCTATAGTCATGTTGCTGGGCGTATAAAGAGAAAGCGGAAAAATAGCCCTTTTTAACGGAGAGCGAAACAGAATACGTCAGTATGTCAGCGCGAAAATTGAAGGGCAAATGGTCGTTAGGAGCTGCAATAACTTCTGCCTTTAGTTATTGGATTATTGAATTCATCTCCGTCTTTGCTGTCATTTCGGAAAACGTTGTATGTAGAACATGCCGTGGGAAATTTAAATTTTCCCAAAGTGACAAACATGGGAAGCGAAGAAAAAGTTGTATATTCTTCTCCGAAAATCAAGAACGTTAATGCAGTGAACCGACGATTAATATTTTTGTTTCGCTTGCTGGGTGTGAGATTGGATGATATAAAACCAGTTTGTGGGCTTATGGACATTTGTGATGGACTTGCAAAAGACACGTATTACGCGTACCTCGAAAACATTGACAACGCCTCAATTGCCATTAATGACATCTTGTTGGGGAAAGCCGTGAATGAGAAAAAATAATTAAATAAAATGCATAGGAAACGACCGACTGTTTCGGCGCATGGCACGTGGAAGAAGCGAGGGTTTACTTCCTTATTTGGCGTTTCAACACTCATCGAGAGTTACAGCGGCAAAGTAATTGACGCAATGTTAAAATCGAGTTTTTGTCAATTATGGAGTAGTCAGAACATTTTGAGAGACGACAATATTGAAAGGTACAAGGCATGATATCAAGAATACAAGGAAAACAGTTCCATCACTCACACGAGGAGTACGGGAAAGATGGAAATCGACGCGATCAGTTTTGAAGCACGGTATGAGATATGTCTAATATGTGGGGGACAGGGACATCAAAACATTCAAAGGTATCCTAGATTCCAAACCTTATGAAGACGAAATAAAGGTAGAAAAGAAATAATGCATGGGGCATCTTGCGGAACAAATGGGAACGAGACTTGGTGGTAAAAGAAAAGAGAAATTAACCGACAAGGTCATCAGGGAGCATAGAAAATTTTATGGAGTGGCAATTCGCAGAAACTCTGATTCTACAGAAAAAGTGAAAACTGCGATTTTTGCATCCCTGGAGCACTGCAGGCAGCCAAAAATCCTCAACACTCAAAGTGTCTCCCCAGCAAGGATAGTTGGTGCAAGTGATATCAGGCCATGGTCAATGGGACTCTGGCGACTTTTCAGCATGATAGATTTCTTCTCGCTTCTTCGATCGTCAAATTAGTGAAACCAGTGAAACCAATAGACGAAAGTTTGTCATCTGAAAGTTTATTGAAAAGACGTTTTGGTGCCATAACTCAAAATGACAACAAGTCTGTGAACAGCTCTATCTGGATGTTCTCGCCAAAACATTTGCATTGAAGCAAACAGGTGGTCGAAACTGCAACTCATTTGGCAGTCATGATTTTCAATGAGGAATTTTTATCGATTCTAAAAACTATGCAAGTCTTGAAAACTACCCTGGAACCTCAAGCAGAGATGTACCCAGTTCGACTCGACGAAGACCACATCGACCGCTCGCATTAGAGAGTGAGCGACGCGGCACAAAGGGCCCGAATCCAACAAAGGGAGGTGCATGTGGCAGAGAAAGAACGTCTCCATGACGATAATGGAGAGCTATACGCCCTTGATATAGCCGATTAGATCGTAAGTTTCTCAAACCACGTTTTACACTGTCATTTATCTTTAAACGCGATTTCCCAAAAGTTGAATTTTTTCACCTTTTTGGTAAGACTTCTACTAGAAATATTTATCGAATTTGATCACTTTTTTTCAGTTATTCAGCAAACATGTAGCTATATTTTTTTTTCAGTACGATGTTTGAATTTTTGTTTTGTTTCTTTTTTACTGCCTCTGATAAATCAAAAAAATAAGTTGAAATTCGAACCTTTTATAAAGAATTGCCTAATTTTGACAAGCTTCAGTATCAAAAATATCGTCTTCGGAGAAACATAGCCAACATAGCACAAAATAAAGAAGTATTTCATTTTTTTGGTTTCAGAAAACTCAGATGGCCAAAACGTTATCAAAATGTTGCATATGGCTTTTTTGCAGGGACAAAGTCAAAGACGTCCCAAGGGCGCGAATGTGATTATTATTACTTTCTAAAAATGCATCTTGAAAGACGAAGCTTGTATCAATAAAAGAAAAAAAAACATATCTCAATTATCTTTAGGGGTTCCTTTATATTTTGTGGCTCAAAGATGGACGACCCCCTTAAATTTTTTTGAACTTAATCGTAATTTGTTAGAGACTTCTTTAAAACACATAATGTTGGCCAGAAGCATTCTAGAGACTCCTGAATCATTTTATATAAGGAAAGCCTTGTTGTATATAATCAGTAGAGAAACCGAAGTATTTTGAATCATTAACGTTTTGTCTCATAAGGCGCTTAAAATACACGTTTTTCGTAACTTAATACAAATACCTATCCTCTGCCTTTCATATTACCAAGAAATAAGTTAGTAATAGCACTAATATGTTTTATGCTTAGTGAACCTTAACTCAAACAAAAACAAATTCTCAGCTTTACGAAGCCATTTAGGGATTATTTGAAAGGACTGTCAGGACAAAATATCGCAGCTTCTGTCACACCTTCAATTATAAATAACTCCAGTAAAGAAGATAAATTATGTCCCCGCATGTGGCCATCATTAGTTTGAAACCTTGATGGATAGAATGGAATCAACATTTTTATTGCTCGAAAAGGATTCAACTGTCAGAAAATAAATAACTAAACTCTTAAATCAAAAAAGATATATATTCTTACAAAATAGTTTTTTTCTATAAAAAACAAGATAGTTAGGTTTATTTATATTTTTTACCCATTTATTTGATAGAATACATTTTATTTTTAAAAATATGCAAAGTTTAATATTATACGTACTAAAATGAAATATTCAGCTGAAGAAATCATCAAAAATACTAATTAAAATTAACAATTATATATTTTTTTATAAGTCAAATCAAACTTATTTTCGATATTATTTCATTAATTTTTCTATTAATGTTTATATTTTAATCTACTTTTGTAAATAGAACAGCGATTCTCAAACCTTTTTGGCGACGGAACCCTTTTGGAAAGCGAAATATTTGACGGAACCTAAAATAATCAAAAATTGATTTATGTGTATTCATTATTAATAATAATGTAACATAGTAATCAAATATATAATGGGAGGTATGAAACTGTTTTTTATTTTTCATCAACTGTTTGATATCAGGCTTGAGAGAAGAAGAGAGTTGAAGTCTCATATCAGGTTCGGCCTCCAGTTTATTGCGGTACTTTGTTTTTGTAGCTGCTTAACTTGAGAATCCTGTTTCGCACAAGTAAGCTATTGGGAATGGGAGAAGAACATTTAGGACCGTTGTGGCAAAAAGTGGATATTCAGCACGGATCGTACACCAAAAATCATTCAGAGACTTTTTTTTGAACATTGATTCCATACTGGTGTCTAAAAATGATTCATAAATCTCGTTTGATATACTGTCGGGCTTATACAAGTTGGATACAAAAGGATTTTGAATCAATGAATTCATATAAATTTTTTGTGTTCTGATCTTCGGGAAAATACGCATCAAAAGATGCGCGCACAGCATTAAGATTAGGCCAATTCTTCAAATTTATCATCTTACAACATTTACGAGTTATTAACGAACTCACTGAGTAACGAAAAGCTTTCTATTTCTCTCTTACCAACATAAATAATCCAAAAATCTCATTTTCTTTTGAAAACGGTTATTTTGTTACTAGCGTTGAATACTATTGTCTGTTTACCTTGTAATGATAAATTTAAATCGTTTACCTGCTATAAAAGAAAACCTGAACAACCAAATACTATCAAACAAACGGTCTTTCAAATTAAAAGAAATATCTCTAAAAAACAGTTTGTAATTCCGCTCTAGGTTCAAATAGCCTTGTTAAAGTTTTACCCCGAGATAATCACATCACTTCAGTATTCAGCAGTAGTGTTTTATTTGTGCTGCCGTAATCTTCACACAATATTAAAAACAATCGGAATTGCAGTGGACGTAATTTGACGAAATTAATTATTTTTACCGCTTCGTCCAAAACCAATTCTAGATTTGGCGGCTTTTGCATAATCGCCTGCGAGTGCCTATTTATGCAGAATATAATTGCTGGAATTACAATTAGGCGCTTTGCTTTTTATTCCTGATACTACTCCTGCTGTTTTACCGGTCATTGCCTTGGCCCCATCTGTACAAATGTCGACGCAATCATTCCAGTTGAGATGATTTTCTTCAAAAAATATATTTATTTTGTTAAAAAAATTTTCTCCAGTAGTGCTAGTGTGTAGCGATGAAAACATTAGCATGTCTTCTTCAAAAAAATGTTTATGTGGATATCGCACAATAACTAGCAAGATGGCCAGGTCAGCAACGTCAGTTAACTCATCCATTTACAAGACAATTTTTTTTTGTAGACGTGCAACTAGTTCTTGTTTGACATAGCTTGTCAGATTATGAAACCGACGCGAAACAGAACCGTTTGAAAGCAGCACTGTAAAAAGATGCTTTGCAGATTTTTGTCTAGCATACATTGTGTTATGTCTAACACACATGGTTTCATCAAGTTCTCAGCGATAGTGTGCGCTTCACCCGCTTGTGCAATGCAATAGCTAAGCAAATACGATGCCTTCGTGGCCTTTTCATTTACAGCTTATGTCGTATGCATCAAGTTTTTTGGCTTGTCAATAATTGCTCTTTTTACGCAAGAAATTATTCATTTTTGTCTTTAAACTCTAAATGTCGGCGCATCTTGGCAGGTACTGTAGAACTATTAGAAAATAGTTTACTACATAACGTACAGACAGGTAAGCTAGTAAAATCAATAAATCCGCAATTGATGTATGTCATCGTCGCACACTATCTTGATCGAGAATTGCCGCATCCTCCGGGCGTATCACTTTTGAACTTTCGGTAGAAGATTTTGTTGTTGTAACACCTTTAAGGCACTCAGTTCTTCTTTATTAATAATTAGAATGTACTATTTGACGAGCAAAATAATATTGTCACGAGATACATTACTTCAAAACCACTAATAATAACAAACAAGATCGTACTGCGCGCACTGACACGCACGACATGAACGCTGATGACCGACACCATTCGGCTATTTACGCCGCGGCTCGTCTTCCATCGCGAAGGTCACAGCGTGGTCAAACACTGCGAACCATTTGCGGCGCGATCGAGGGTTGCGCAGAAGAGAAACTGTAAGTCTAGTTTACGTGACCATTCAACTAATCAATTTATTTTCAGTGAATCTTTCTATTCAGTGGCCGATCAATCATAAATTTAATAATTATATCTTATTATTTTATTGCCCTCTGTAACCTCATAGTATCCCTTTAGTATTTTTTTTTCTTTATGACCAGTATTTTTACGGAGCCCCCACAGAGGCTTTGCGGATCCATATGGCTCCGCGGACACACTTTGAGTATGGATGAACTAGAATATTTTACTGTTATTCTAGTTTTTTATTGTGTTCGCTAAAAAAGTGATTTTAATTATTACCTATTTATTCATTTCAGCTACTATAAAAATAAAGGAAAATCAATTACTCTCTAAATGATTACGAATAACGGCACGAAAACATTTTCAATCCTGTAAATGCTACAAATATTCCAAGTATTTCTTAGAAAAAGAGGAATTGTCTGGGGGGAAAACATCTGGTTTAAAGTTTTCAATTTTCTCCTAAAGACAGATATTTATTTATTTATAAAATTTACAAACACATCAACCAAATCAGTTATAGGACACTAAAAGAAAACGATTTCCCCCATTATTTGTTGTCGCCATATAATAATCAGTTACCACAATTTAGTACCTCCACTATGTAATAAGGTTATTTCTCAAATAGAAGTTATTTTTTGTTAAATTTCACTCATATTTTTATGTTAAATATTTAGTCTACTTTTGTAACTCAGTTTGAAAATGTCTCTGTGAGTTGAAACTGCAATCATTGTTTCTCAATAAAAATTTAGTAGTATTAAACATAGAAGTTTCTTTTTTAACATTTTCCTTGACAATTCAACTTGAGGGTGCATTCAGAAATTGCAGAAGCTATGAATTTTCTTGTTATGTGATGCGCGGGGAGACGCACGATCTGACTTTTTGTGACCTATTCTTCCAGATGTTGAAGTAGTATTCCAAAAAAAAACATGGTTATCCCGTAAATATCGGCTAAATGCAATCGAAGAATTTTATTTTCGGCTTTAAATATTCCATTTCTTTATGTTTTATTCATGATTGAACATTTAAAAACTTATTACGTATACGCCTGGGTCTTACGTAATTCCCAAATGTTATTTGCATTACGGGCCTCAATAACCTTCGATGATTCTCATAAACTTATCTATTGTTACCAAAAAAGTGTTAATTTATGTAAACAAACAATTCATAAATTATTTTGTATGCGCTCTCAGTCACAAGAAACACCTCTTTAAAATGAGATGTTCCTCAATTCATAACATTGAGAAGTACAACATGATTTGTGACTTGTTCATTTACATAAACTAGCACTTTTTGTGTAACAAGAGATAAGTTTTAAGTGCACATAATATTTAAAAATTACGTGCGACTCGGCGCGTATACCTAAAAAGTTTGAATATTGCTAAGTAAAAAAAAATTGTAAGTCGTTTGTCGAGGATGTATCTAATTCGGCGATATCGCCACAAAAGAAAGTTGTTTAAAAATTATTTACAAGGAATGTATAAGGCGGTAATATGTGATCGAGTGAATTAGATACAATCCGGTGTAAGTCAGACAAGGATAAAAAAAGATAATTTATCTTATTCAATCAGGTGGCTCTTGTAAGGACTCTACATTCTAGGGCTTGTACGGCTAGCTCCACAATAAGGGGGAGGATAGTGGTCGGGGTAAATTGCTTTTGCGTCCCCTGTTTTTGGGGCCCTAAGAGTTAAGGTGAAGACCGGTTACTTAAAACAAAGTAGGAAACGAATAGAAGTCCAGAAAAAACCCAAGAATCTAAAGATATAGTATCCATATATTACATTTTATTACGTGTGAATTGACTGACTCTTGAGAGTGGCTTGGCGATTCTCTCTTTGAAAAAGATATACCTGGGACGGTCAGCTGTTCAACAAGTATTTTGACAGTTTAATTAATAATAGGTGATTTACGCAGAAATTATATATTAGATAAATATTTTTGGCTATAATTAAATATAAAGTGAGATACTGAGTGCACTCTGCCCGTGTAAATTGTCCTGTTTACCAGAGTTCACCCCTTACGTAAGTAAATATATCGACTACACATGATTGCTTCATTTGTTAATTGTACCATATGAACGAAACACTTACAAGTCCTTAAAAAGGCAAATACACTTCAGTCCTGGCGTTGAAGAAAATGTCGTTCTCATCAATCTCTTTTTTTTTTCTTCTTCCCAGAAAGACCTCTGGCGAAACGACGGGAAAAGATACAGGGATCTTTATTTCAACACTATTGTGGCAAATCTTCAAAACAAGGAAAGATAAAAGTGCCCTGAAAACTTCCGGAAGACTCAAGAGAATCCAGAAAGCTTTTATTCAAAAATTGGTCGAGCCTGAAGCAACATGTTTTTCTATCGACTCGAGGTCTCTAGAACAAGGATTATGAGAAGTAGCAAAGAAGTATGTTCTTCAAATCGAACCCAAAATAAAATTTAAATTAACACTTCCTGTTTCAATATTATGTACCGAGCCATTATGTACAAAACTAATAATTTTCTATGTTTTACGCACAAGGAGGAAGTCTTACGAGACAAACATGATAACGGCAAGGACTGTCAAAACAATAACTATTCATTATATTACAATTCCAAATAAAGATAAAAATATTCCCAACGTTTGCTTTTATTTTTAAATAAGTTCCCACTAAAAATGCACATAAATGATGGAGGAGGTAAGCATAAAATTATTGATTTTATATAGATTTCGAATGGGGAAAAATAAAAACGTAACAAAATGAATAAAACATAAAAATGAAATATTTACAACCCAAAATATTTTTTTATTGTATATTGCCTTTAGCTGATGGCCATAACTTTTTTGGCGTGTTATTTCCACGTCCTGAAGGATAAGTCAGAAAAGCGGGTTGACTGAACCCAAATCAAAATTTGTGAGATTGGGTAGCTGTTCGGATATTCAAAAAATGGAGTTTTTTTTTTAAATCCAATTTTTCTACAATAAAAAATTAGTTAAAAAAAAAACATAGAAACCTATAATAAGCCCTTCAAAAGATATGTTCATAAAAAATATATGTGAATTTTTTCAGAAATTTTTCACGGTTTACTCCGGACATAATCAAAAACAAAAAACTCGTAGTTCTGTATTTTTTATTCTGTAAAATTTAAAAAAGTACAAAAACTTTAGATTTCTTCATTATTTTGGTACAACTATAGATCACCTTAAGGAGAGGATATTTAAGATATGACGGTTAATTGCGACCGATTTTACGTGGACAGCCCCGTATGTTGCTGTTATTCGTTCAGTGATGATATTTACTTGTTTTCTAAATGTTGACTTTTAATCCATATTAATGAGTTTTGTTGCATCTTGTGCGTTTTATAACAAAAAATACCTTAACTAATTTAAAGATAAAGGCGTGTTTAGTTAGTGCTAAAATTAGTGAATAATAGTGATTCGTGTTTGATTTTTTTCTATATACAGGGTGTCCGGGAAAATGTAGGAAATCCCCGGATTTGTAAAAAACATATGAAAGGAATATACAAGTTCATATAAACTTTTTTCGTCGGAGATATGGGTTCCCAAAGAGCTGTAATGGAATCAAGTTTTTTATACGTAATTATTACACCACCAGGTATATTTCAATTTTTTTTAATATGATGTATACCAGGTAAGACCCTTCAAATTACTATCCAACTGACACTCATGACCCCATCTTTTTTACCTGTATGATAACAACGTTTTTTACATACTATTGACTAAAAATTAAGTTCTCTTCATTCATATCGCTAATCCTAACCGTTGTCGAAAAAAGGTCATTTTATTTAAACTGTAAGTCCCCTAAATTCTGTCTGGTTGAATATGAAAAAGAGGAATCTTCCCCTGTCACCATAGATTCAATAAAAAGTTAAACCAACTGCTTAGTTAAAGAACTTCGTATGAGGATTCAACATGGGCCCCGAGATACACTCACAGGAACGACGGATTGAGGAGTGCTGTATCTGCTACATTAAACTCAGCATTGTTCCTCCCTACTATTGACCGGAGTGGAATATACCAAGATTTTGAGGTTTCCCTACACGTAAAACTCCAACGGCGTTAAGTCGGACGATTGAGGAGGCCAGGCAATAGATCCTCTTCTACCTAGCCAACGGTTTGGACAGAAGTTATTCAAGTACTTCCGCATAGCAACGCTGCAAGGGATGGTATCCCATTGTGCATGTAGTACATGTTTCGGCGAGTTTCAAGTGGTAAGTACTCTACTATGTCGTAAAAAGTGTTTTGGAGAAATTACAGATAAAGTTCTCTATTCAGTCATGCCAGCAATACGAATGGTTCAATCAAAAAATTGACAATGGTTCCTTCCGAGACATAAAATGATTGGAAATGATGATGATAAGAAACAATAGTTGCATGAGAATTTTCATCAGCCCATACTGCTACACTGGTATTTACTTAAAGGCGCGAAGAAAAGAAAAAAAGCTGTCTTGAGCGAGCAGAGCAGAGTTGGAAGCTAGAGGCGGCACCAGTTAGCAAGGTGCTGAGCTAGCCCCTATGCCGTAGATTAGGGGTGGGTATTTATTTAATAGGCTCCACCGAGTTTTGGCCAGGTACACTTGGAAACCCCCCTCCCCAACGTTGTTGCTCGGGCCTAGCGTCTAACCCAGCTCTATATCATGCTGCACCAAAATAACAAAATAAAAAAGAACTAACGCACTGCAAAACTGACAAGAAGTTGCAGGATAAATAAAACTCGAAGATGTTAAAAACAACGAAATGTTTATATTAATACTCAAATTTTGATAAAAAGAGAAGTCCTAAATTGTTAATGATCTGCTGGACTTCTTCTAGCTCTGATGGTGGACTTTAGCCAGAGGATGGATCTGGACTGTTCTTATGCCCAGAGGGTGGATCTACACTATTCTTATGTCCAGAGGGTGGATCTGGACTGTTCTTATGCCTAGAGGGTGGACCCCGATTTTCTGGGGTCAGACTGATTCCAGGTAATAATGCCAAGGGGCCGACAAAATCCCTGTTATCAGGGCGTACCTCGATAACTAGCCAAAAAAATACTAAATCCATAAATCACCACAGCGCTATCGAGGTACACAAAATGAAATTTTCCATCAAAACCCGCAGGATGTCGGCAATAAATCGGGATGGAAATTTCTCGACTCAACAATGCAAAACTTCACAGGAAAAAGTAGCATTGACAGTTAAGTTCTCGCCATTTTATAGGAATCCCGAAACCTGCGGTGTATGAGCTTCTTTTTCCCTCAACATAGGGCGCGAGACAAAAGGGACAAAAGAAATGACAGCTCAAAATAGTGGGCTTAAACAGCATTGCTAACTAATAAGTCGTTGACATTTCCGACTCAAAATGAAATTGAACTTCATTGTTGATTCATAAAATAAAAAATAAGAATTTTCCCTCAGCCATTAGCAACACGATATTAGTTACTCGCCCAAATTTACTTTACGGTTAAAAATTGATCTTAAATAATAAATATTTTCGTTTACATTTTTCTACATTAAATCACAGGTTCAGATTATTAAAGTAATAAATATATTATTGTTTTGCACATTTTCCTTAAAAAGTGCATAACTTGAACCATAAATTTACAGTAAACGATATTTTCTACGATAAAACTAATGATTACCTTTTGTTTTTCATTCATTAATATTGGTTTCATCTATATTCAGATCATTTCTTTTGTTTACATTTTGAAATTTTAATTGACATCGAGACTTAACCTATTTCTATAATTTGTAAATTTCGTTGGGTTCCTCGAGACAATGTATCACAGATTGGGAAAGGTGTTGTCATGATGATTGGATAAATATGAACAGTGTTTATTTGCTTGCTTGTTGATTCTCCTTTTTCGAAAATGTTTATTTATTTTCACATATCAGCTGTTTCAGATAAATAGTCAGGTCCACTTGACTGCGTGGAAAGTTTTTATGGTTGCCTATATGATGGCACATCTGTTGAATATATCGAAATGCTAAATTCGAAATAAGATAGTATCGACTTTTTCATTTTGTTGTTTTTAGTTGATTAGTAGATTATTTCCCTCTACCTTACTAGTTAGAATTTTTGGTAATTATAATATTTGAAATTAGACCCTCGAACTAATTCGAACTAATTGGATTTCATTATTGAATATTTCGAACCCATTAAGTAATTTGTTATTAGGTATTCGTTTTGTCGGACAAGATAGTTGAGAGTATTATGTGTTTTTGTCTGACTTGGGTTCTGGCCAGTTTAAAATTGGGATAGAAGAATTTTTGTATATATTTTCGGGAAGTAATTCAAATTGTATGATAAATTTAAAGGGTTCGAGATTATTGCCTCGAAATGAAGGTTTTTTTTTTGGATGGATTTTTGATGGACTTTTTTTATTAAGTTTTTTTTGGTAACTTCCGTTGGAAGGAATGTGCTAGTGACGAGAAAAATCGTTCTCTTTTGGCTATCTGACGCAAGAGAGAAAAGAAGTGGTTTAGTTTTACTACTTTCCCAAGTTAAGAGATTTGGTCATAAAGGGCTGATTAAATTAACAAAACCAAGCCGGGGTGCAAACATTTTTTGGTGATTTGGTCGTTTCACTCTACAGCCAGTTTGGCGATTATTTTTCTTCAGCCAGCCCAGAAACAACGGCTTAGCATTTGTCAGATGCCACCATTTTCTTGAGTTCCAGGTATGTACATATTTCTTCTGGAGCAATCAGTTTTTGTGTTTAAGCAAAATTTAGCTAGGCTTTGCGTAGGCCTTTTGTATGACTGATTGAGTAGGAATTTTTATTTCTTTATTTTAGGATCTTAGAAAAACTACAGTATGTCTTAGAATAACTTCAGTGTCTTTGGATTTCTTCAGTTTTTTTTTTGGGATGAAATTTTATAATGTACAGCGTGGGAAATAATATGCAGTTTGGGTTATTGTGCTGCACTTCTGGGATTGTGAGCCTCTGAATGGGACAATCTCCGTATTGAGCCTGGTTAACGTCGTTTCTGGTGAAGCTGTCTACGTCACAGGCCTTGTTTATCCTCATGTTCGAAAATGATTCAGCTAAGTGCCTAGTTTTAGCCAAAGACGTGTACCCGAGAGTTTCTAACTGTTAAGCATGATGGGTATTAAACCAGTATTTCTAAATCGCTTAATTTTCTGAGCAAAGTTTATTTTTCGATTACCTAGAGGGCTAACAGGTAAGGGATTCTTCTGTACATTATTTTGAACCTTTTTAATTAATAGACTTTAAATATCTGGACTTTCATATTTTCTAATTATATTTATCTTTTGCTAAATTTACCATAACACTTAATCTTTGCGGTGAACCAATAAACTTTGTAAAGTGAAACGAAGTCGACTACGAGGCGCTACAACCTCAAATTTAAATGTTATATTTTGCGATACCCTACTGTAATTGAGGCTTTTTTTTTTATTAAGGTTCCCTTTTAGAGTCCCAGAGTGGCCAATTAACCATTTAATAATTGTTTAAAGTAATGAATATTATAATGATAAATTTATTGAAAATTTTATATGCTTAAAAATTTAATATTTTGGAAACTAGTTATTTTGAACAAAATTGTAACATACTTTTCAGCAAAATTTTGTTAAGATTTTAACCACTTGAGCGACCGTTATGAGTTCCTTTCTATGATCTAATTTTTGTAATTATCTATCTCTTTTTTTGTGTAATTATCTATTGCTTACATTCTATTAACTATCACTTAAACACTCATTATCTCTCACATTATCAATTTTCTAATTCTTTCTCCTTGCAGACATTTTTGTAGTTTTTTTTGATATTGCTTATTTTTTTTATTACTGTAAAGTTGATAGTCTCTTGCATTTTTGGGCTTATGGAATAAAGTGTTTTTATCTTCTATGACTATGCTATGTCGACGTAAACCTTCCAAGTGTAGTAGTTGCATTGTTTACTTTTTGGATCGATTTGCCATTCACTGTGCAGGACACTGTCAAGTTTAACTTACTCTTTTGTTTTAATTTTCACTTTTTCTACGTCATAAAAAGTCAATAACTTTCGAATAAGTCGTTAACAAAGTTTTTTTTTATTGCAATTTTCCATTTTTAATCGCATTTCTATTAGATAGCCCCATTAGAAGAGCTTGCAATAATTGACCCTGGTAATAACTTTTTCCAAAGGTTGTCCTTATTTTCTGGGAAGGGGTATACCGTGAGGAATAAATGTATTGGCCTCTATTTAATTGGGTTTATTTCCTATAATCTTAGATTAGAATACTATTAAGCAGTTAAAGTCAGCAATTTATTTACCCGGATATGACATATTAAATATTTGTTCTTTTCCCAGTTTTCTCTACTACAATTGCTCGTAGTATAATCATTAGGGCATATTCTAAAGTGAAATTTGGTTGCGCATTTTTCCTGAATGAGACATTTATAAAACTTATATAGGCAATATATTAAAAATAGTGGAAAAATATAAAAATAACGAATCTACCCTGAAATGAGCTAGCGTATAGGTAGACTCCAGTCAGCATTAGGACAAACATTAGGTAAGTCTGAACTGAAGCACCTTACAGGGTGTAGCCAAAATTTGGTAAGGCGTTTATATTTTGTAATATTATATTATATTGCATCATAAAATATTAATATTTCATTAGCCCAAAAATTCTATGATTTCACAAGGGATACTAAAAAATGTTCAACACGAGTTTTATGTCCTAAACTGCATTTCTAGGGGATGAAAACTACCTTCAAAGTTGATCTGAAAAACCTTTTCATTTTTCTTTTATAATTTGAATTGCAAACTAATAAAACCCATGAATTTTGCCGAAAAAGCATTGCTTTGCTTTTTACCAAGGGATAAAAATGATATTTTTTCAATTTTTTCGTTCAATAAATATTTGAAGTCACTTAGGATGATCAAAAAATAATTAGCTTCTGATGGAATTAAAAATATAGTTGACGTGTATCGGTTTTTTCTATGATAAAATATATTACAGGCATGACTAATCTTTAGGGTTTTCACCCCCTAGAAATGCAGTTCAGGACGTAAAAAAATACGTGTCGGATATTTTTAAGTGTATTTTAACATACCAAAGTGAGACTTCGCTTGACATCACATATATCATTAGTGCATAGTCATTATATTTTTTATTATTTACAATTTAATAAATTACTGATACGCTAGATGGATTCATACGTCGATTTGTAGAGACAATAAGGGATAATATTTTCTTTACTTTTCGATTTCATCAATAGTCATTGAAGCAGTTTGTGACCAAATATAATGTACTGTTATAAGCTTTTATGAAATCAGACCACTGATTTATTTGGTTTTGTATTTTGTTATACTTATTGATTAAATTAGAATACAAGATGTTTAAAAGTATTGTTTATAAACAATTTTTTATATGATTGATAAATTAATTCAATTAATTTTATGAAATTTTAAACAAAATTAAAATTTGATTTTAATATTTCTGTTGACTTTCTGTATCGTACACAAACTTGTATTTAAACTTCCTTTTTCAATAATTTTGTATTCTAATTTATGATGAAATTAAGTAAGAGAAGGATTTTTTTTTTTAAAAGTAGAAAGAAAAATTAAAGAAAATTTATTTACGGTAATAAATATTAAGTAAGCATGGCATTTAGTAAAATTTAATAATATTGATTGAGTTTATCAAATATGGTTAAAAAAAGTTTTTAGAAGATAACTTTTACCTGTAATTTTTCAGTTCAGAACAGAAAGTCGTTTTTTACTTTACTCGATTTCATTGTATAGTAAAGTAAACTAGGTGTTACTTAAGGTTTTACAAATGATTATTAACACGACAAAGCGTTGTTATACACAGAAAGCCGAACTATAGCCGGACTTCTTTTCTTGTGATAAACAGAACATGCCCTCAGACATCTTGCCTAAAATAAGGAAATACAATAATATGTCATAAAGAATAATTTTTCCAAAAAGGGAAGTTTGGGTTCGCAATAAAACAAACTACGGGGTGAATATTTGTTTGTATATCGATAACCCTAAAACTATGGAAGGCGTGGTTGTGTGAGAATAGAGCATTCGTCTAGCTTTGACATCTTAACAATAATATTTTCAGAAGAAGTATTTGTCATTGAATTTTATTCCAGGTTCATGCGAAGTCAGCAACTTAATGGCAAAGCAATCAAAATTTTGATAACTTTAATCAGATTAGAGGTAACGAACAAAGTCGCACTTACCTAGATACCAGAGACGGTTCTAGCAATTTGCCCTGATACACTTAACGTCAAGATCACTGATTGACTACTGCAGCACAATAGTCTTCAGCTCAAGACTCTAGGAGGACCAGACACTTCATATTATACAAAATCGGTCTAACGGCGAGTACTAAATGTCAATTATACATGGAGAGTGATATTTAGATGGAACACATATTGTGTGCCGACCCGGCAGTTGTTAAGATCAGGTACTTATTATTTGCTAATAACTATATACTACAATCGGAAATGAAAAGTTTTTTATAAAACACAAATTTCGAGTAAATTTAAAAGATATATCTGTTACATGAAATGTAAATAGATGTGAGCCACATGGTTGCGATGGACATTTCAGACTACTTACCCATGGATTTCACAATAATTTCAATCAGTAAGAAATTAATCTATGACCAAACGGTTTTAGAAATTGATATGATAATATAAGCCCAATGATAGTCCACTACTGCAAATATTACTTTATAATTAGTTAGTTAGCTATAACTCAGTAACTGGCAACACTGCGTCATTCATCAACATCTATCTAGAGAGAGGGGACCTTCCTTTTAGTTTCAGTTCACGGTTGAGGTCGATAGCACGTTTGGTTTGTGTTTTGTGTTCAGTTTTCAAAAGTAATTTTTTAATGGTGTCGTGAAAATGAGTGACTCACATTACAAGTAACGTACTGTGATTCAATTTTTAGTGAAATCTGGCGAAAAACCCTCGGAGATCCTCCGAAAATTGCAGGTGGTATATAAGACGAGTGCATGTCGAAAACGCGAGTGTTTGAATGGGCGAAGCTGTTCAAGGAGCTGCGTGAATCGGTAGAAGATGCTCCACGTGAAGGAGCTCCGTCACCCCTCGTATCGACGCGAATGTGGACCCTTTGCGCGCGCTGACCACATCTGACCGGCACCTAAGCATTATTGCGCTGTCTGACAAGTTATATGAGAATTCATACATGCAAACGATCTGCACAAAGACGGTGACAAAAGTTCTCACCCATGAACAGAAATAAATGCGAAAATTGATCTGCGAGGATTTTTTGTCCCGCATTCGGAGCGACGATAGAGACTGAATGTCGTGTTGTCACTGAAGATGAGACGTGGATATTTGACTATGACCCAGAGACCCGTAAATAAAGTCAGCAATCGGTGGAAAAGGGCGAGGAAACGAGGATGCCCAAGTCGCCACTGAAGGCAATGTTGACAGTTTTTTCAATATCCGCGGCCTCATTAATCGTGAATAGGTTCCTGTCGGCCAAACAGTGACTGGACAGTTCTATATTGGCATCCTGGAGCGGGCACGAGTTTTTCGTGCGACTTTTTTTATTCCCCAAGATGAAGTCACACCTCAAGGGAACTCATCATGGCGGCGTACAGGAGGTCAAAGAAGCTGTAACTGTGGTGCTAAACAGGTTAACTTCGGTGGATTACCAAGGGTACTTCCAATCGTGGAAGCAACGTTGGAATCATTGTTTAGAGTTAGAGAGAGACTATTATGAAGATCGATAATAAAATTTTGCGCGATACTTAATTTGCTTGTTTTTATTGACAATTTCCCGGAACTTAATTGCCACACCTCGTATATATGTATGAAGTAAAATGCAAACCTCGTTCCATCATATCCTTTAGGTGTTAGAGGTTGCAAAATTTGGATAAATTATTACAGAACACAATTTGCCTTATTCCACCACCATCGAGATGATGGCCTACCAGTACCACCTTATCGAGAAGAAAGTCAAATCTTACCCTCCCCGCTACAGTGATACGGCAGAGGTACATGTTTCGTCCCTACTAGACTCATCAGGGTACCGACATGCACCTGCTTTTGCAAAGGACATATCGGAAGGAAGGATGCAACATTGATCGCGGCTTCGCGGACCTCCCGCCCGATGGCGTTTATATATATTTATGCGGCTTTCAAGGATTCCTCGGTGTGAGATGCAATAGCAGGGATATATCCACATTATGCCGTTGTAGTACTGAAATCACATTCAGCAAATGTACAACTATATACAACTCCGTGTATAGATGAAGTAAAATGCGAACAGTAAATGCAAACCTCTTTCTGTCATATCCTTTAGGTGTTAGAGATTGCACAATTTGGATAAACTGCTACAGAACAAAATTTACCCAATTTCACCACCCTCGAGATGATGGCCTACCTGTACCACAATATCAAGAAGAAAGTCAAAACTTACCCCCCCCCCCGCTACAATTTGGGTAAATTGCTAAAAAACACAGTTACCCTATTCTCTCTTATGACACGTACCTTGTAGTTCTCTACTGGTGCTATTTCTTTTGCTTTTTCGAAATCGATGGTGTGTCCCGTTGTTTGGTGATTTTGGAATAGAGCTGAGGTTGTCTGTTTATTTTTGAGGCTATTTTTGCGCACATCAGCAAGAATTCAAGAACTTAAAAATAGCCTAAAAAACAAACAGATGATCTCAGCTCTATTCTAACATACCAAACAACGGGACACACCATCGATTTCGAAAAAGCAAAAGAAATAGCACCAGTAGAGAACTACAAGTTACGCGTCATAAGGGAGGCTCTAGAAATCGAAAAAGCGGAACGGCCGAATAAACAAGACGATGCTTTACATATTCCTACTTTAATAAAAAATCAAGAAACAAAACAACAAAAATCAACCAATACACGAGACACCACCATACAAGAATCAAATACATCGCATGCGGTAGAGGAGAGGAGCCTGCGAAGCCGCCCGTCCAATCCGAAAGCGAGCCAGCTAAATAAAACTTGAAATTCATCAGAGGCAACCATCAGTTCTCAGCGAGTAACAAGAAGAACCGCACTTGAAAATACCAAATGATATTTTGGCGAAACGTCTTGAAAACGATTCTTTGAACGAACGAACGGATTTAAATCCGAATAACCAAATCATTCATTTCACCATCCGTGAAAACCTACGATATAACATATATATATATATATATATATATATATATATATATATATATATATATATATATATATATATATATATATATATATATATATATATATATATATATATGTATATATATATATATATATATATATATATATGTATATATATATATATATATATATATATATATATATATATATATATATATATATGTATATATATATATATATAGAGAGAGAGAGAGAGAGAGAGAGAGAGAGAGGAGCCCAAGCATACAGTTACTCGAATGAGAATATTGTTGACTTATTAGAAATACCATTTAGTCCGTGAACTGACCAACCTCGCCATTTGCGGAAAACTCTGACCTGACAGTACTAATTATATCCCGGATTTGGAGTCGGTAAGCCAGGATTTTCGGACATAACTTAAAGAAAAAAACGTTTTTCTAGATTTTAACTATTATCAGCTTCAAACACCCAATTTGCAGTACGGATTTCTCTGGACTGTAGGTTCTAGATTGTGAGCGGGTCATTAAGGCTTTTATTGTTCCTCTACAGCACCTCTACCTAATTTTGTTAACTTTCTGTAATATACAGAAAATCTCACGGCGACCGTCAATTAGAATATTCCGAAAATAATGCCATTTTAATCCTGCAAAATTTGTTTAACGGGGTTTTCACTGACGCTGCCTTCCGATGAAGTAACAGCCATCTTGTGCGACTTCTCGTTATACCGAAAGTTATTCACAACTTTTAAATGGATCACACTATATATTATATTTTTTTTGTATTCCTTTCTTCATTTCTGATAACTTTTACTTATAATTTTTTACTCTACTCTAACCATTTATGAGGAAAAAAACTATTTTTTCCAAATATTGACTATTGTTCCAAAAATAAAATAGTAAAACTCGAAATTGTGGTTATAGATATTTTTAGGCTCTGTAATGGATTGTCTGAAAATTACATTTTTGATACATTATGGTGGAAAGTAACAAATTTTGAGCCCTATCAAAAAATTTAAAAACGTTGCTGATTCATTCGGTAGATAGACAAGAACATTCCCTATAAAGTGTACCCATATATAGCTGGAACAGTTTTCAACTTATTTACGATTTTTCGCAAAACTCTCGATATATTAATAAGTTTTAATGATTTTTGACAAAAAAGCTATGACAAAGAAACTAATATTATGTTTTTATGGTGAGGCGTGCCATTATTAGTTGGAATATCCTTCGTCGAACACTCCGCATGTTTGACATATAATTCTGTTACACGCGTCATAAGTGAAAAATAAATTTAATATGTCAGGGTTTGTATACGTATTATTTTCTTTCTCAGAAATATTTTTTGCGAACGAAGGCGGTAGCAAATCGTTTAAAAATAACACTACGCAACAAATTTTAGTTTATTTGTTGTATCTTGTATGAAAAGTGATTTTTTTTTTGTTAATTTTAAGTCGCTGAATACAAAAACGACAATAAAATTAAAAACCTAGCTGCAATTTTCAAGAACATTTTTTTTAACTTTATTTTTAACAAAATAACAAAAAATATATACTTTTACACTTGTAGAGACACACACTTTCTGTGTTTTTTTTTTGAGAATTGTTTCTGGAGCATCTCTAACAAGAGTCCAATGATAGTCGACAAGCATGGAAGCATTCCATTTTCCCTGGTATCTTTTCTTCATTATTAATATATCCCGATGGAAACGTTCGCCGTGCTCATCACTTACAGCTTTGTAGTTGTCAGGAAAAAAGTCCAGATGTAAGTGAAGAAAATGGATATTTGGAGACATATTCCAACCCATTTTTTTGATGCGATGACAGTATATTTTCAACAAGGGTAACGTAATTTTCAGCTTTTTTATTTCCGAAAACATTAGTGACCATAAAGGAAAAGTCATTCCAAACATTTTTTTCAATATTGTATAGAGTTCTGTCACAATATTTGTCTTTTAGATTATTTCGAAGATGTGACCCAACAAAAATAACTTCTTTAATTTTTGCTTCACTTAGCCTTGGGAATTTCTGACATATGTTACCTACCTGAAAAACTGGCCCATGTGTATTCAGTGCCATAACAAGGTTTTTCATTAGGCCCAATTTAATATGCAGTTGTGGCAACGAAATCTTTTTGGGGTGTACCAATGGCATATGTTATACATTCTTTTCACCTGGCTTTAATGATTGTCGAATGGGCTAGTCATTTCTCTTGTAATATAATGCCTTTGCCTGACTGTTCCATTCACACAAAAATACCAGAAATTGATGTAGCCTAGCTCCAACCCCAATAAATGTGAAATCACTTTTAAGTCGCCACAGATCTACCATTGGTTCTCATCGTATTTTATACTTTTCAATAGGTATTTCATGTTATCGTATGATTCTTTTATGTGAACTGCATATTGAACAGGAGTAGACGGTTAAATATTTCCCAAAGGAAATAGTATTGCTTTAAAACTCAATGTTGAACTGTCTATAAACAGTCTCCATTTATATGGCTTGTAGTTTATATTTAAAGCCGCTAATAAACCGTTAATGTCATTACAGAAAACCAAGTTCTTTTCCATGTTAAAAAATGGTGCTAGGTCTTTATGGCGTTTAAGAAAAAAAAAACTGAAACATCGTTTTCTAATAAGTTTTACTGGTGCAATCTTGATCCTAGTAACTCTGATTTACTTTTTGAAAGTTCAGAGTCTCTTACAAGATCGTTTATTTCTGATTGGGTTATTTTGTGTAATTAGCGGTGTTGGAGCCACGAGGTTCTTCAACCTTGCTTTTCCAAACGGGGGTTTAACTGTAGAATAGGGGCTGGTTCATGGGGGGTAGGTAGGGTGAAGGACCACTGGTAAATACCAGAATAACACAAGTTTTTTTCTTCTTGCACGCAAACACTTTAATTAATAATATAACTTCTTTGATCTCTGGATCTCAATCGTTACAGTTATAAAAAATACAGGTAGGTTATCATATAACGAACTTGAGACTTTTTTTAAGTTAGGCTTGTCTAACCACAAAACACTATTCGAGCTGATCGAGAGAGCTGTTGGATAACTTTTTACTGAAGTTTCCAACCACAATACACTTTCGAGTTGAGCGTGAGCTATTGGAGAATAACTTTTTTTATTCTTCCACTTAAAAACTTGACCGACTTCACTGGTCGTCAGTTTATCGAGCGAGAGCGAGCTAATTCTTTTTTTTTTTAC
Organism: Diaprepes abbreviatus; assembly: GCA_034092305.1. Lineage (NCBI taxonomy): Eukaryota > Metazoa > Arthropoda > Insecta > Coleoptera > Curculionidae > Diaprepes > Diaprepes abbreviatus. The sequence goes on from JASJET010000137.1 coordinate 8,047,557, forward strand.
GCGAGCTGAGAGAGTTCTTCTTACAAGAGCTGAGTACTTTCTGACCCTTTTTCAATCGCGGAGCAGATAACTCTTTTTAATTTGTATTCACGTCCTTTTCTCTCTAAAAAGCCCCGCTGGCTGTTAAAAACTGCCAATCGCAATTTTCCTGACGAGGCCGAAAGTATCGGTTTATCTCTCGGCTTAATTTCACCGATGTTTCGCCTTTTTGCGGCACGAATCAAATAGATCTAGCAATCTTGGAAGCAATAAAAAATTAAAATATGATATTTCAACTTATTTAGAGGAATAAGCAACTTTTAAAAAGGTTTTAGAATAATATTTTCTTGTGAATGTTATAGAGAGTTTTGGCATGACCAGATTTGTTTATTAGATTCAATTAGTGGAATTATCTACTGACCCCGTTGTGAACGTTTTCACAACATACTGCCCCGCGTTGAAGTTTTCTAACTTCAAAACTATAAAAAGCTACTAATCTTACATCTCAAACAAGAACCCAAACATGAACAAATGAAATAGATAAGTTGCGCGACATCTTTAACACAAGTGACACGAATACGAGTGAGAGAAAAACAACATGAATGGGAGAATAATAACGCGAGTTATTTGAATACAATTGAGGAAAAGCGATATAAAAAGACAAAGTTAACATTACACCTCACACTCATCTAGTATAGCATGTGATACATTTGTACTATTTATGGGCAAAGGGCAAAGTTTAGTAATAGAACGCGTGAACACACCAGAAAGAGAGGAATTTTTACAACTCTAACCTTCCCATCTCTACCTTCATATTTTTCAAGGATTCTAGCAAGTGGCCATTGCAGGGGGTGAGCGTTTTCTTCTTTGAGAAGAACTACATCATTAACTTTTAAATTCTCATGTGGAAGTAACCATTTAGGACGATTTTGAAGTTGATTGAGATAGTCAACAGACCATCTTTTCCAAAAATTTTGTTTAATCTGATCACATCTCTGCCAGAACTTTAGTCTATTTTCAGGGGTTTCTGTAAAGTCTTTTTCAGGGTACGCTGTCAAACTAGTCCCAATTATAAAATGTCCTGGAGTCAAGCTCTGGGAATCTGAGGGGTCATTGGAGAGCGAGCAGAGAGGTCTAGAATTGAGAATTGCTTCAATCTGGCATAAAACAGTGCTAAATTCCTCAAAGGTGAGTTGACTGTTACCCACTATTCGATGAATATGATATTTTGCACTTTTGATCCCAGCTTCCCATATTCCTCCCCAATGAGGTGAACGAGGGGGTGTGAATTTCCATTCAATTTCATTTTTTGTCAAGTATTCTTTAATAATATCAGAGTTTTCAGATTTTTTGAAAAACTCATAAAGAGACTTGAGATAATTTTTCGCACCCTGAAAATTTGTGCCATTGTCACTATAAATAATTCTGGGGTTGCCTCTGCGAGAAATAAATCGTTTGAAAGTCATAATAAAGGCTTCAGTGGTCAAACTAGTTACCAATTCAATGTGAATAGCTTTGGTGACCATACATATAAAAAGAGCAATATAACCCTTGATGACTGGGGCTTTACGCAAACGAGATGATTTAATCATGAACGGACCACCAAAGTCAATCCCTACTTTCTGAAATGGGCGAGCAATTTGAATCCTATCTTTTGGTAGATCAGCCATGATTTGTTGAGAGGGGAGAGCATTGAATTTGAAACATATGATGCATTTTCTAATTATTCCTTTTATTTCTCGTAATCCATTTAAAGGCCAAAATCTGAGCCGAAAATTTGACAACGCTGTCTGAGCACCAGCATGTCCTAACCTTCGATGTTCTTGAGTGAGCATAAGTGCGACAATAGAGTTACGAGAGGGGAGCAAAAGAGGGTGTTTTTGCTCATAGGGTATATCTGCATTATCCAATCTACCACCTACTCGCAAAAATCCTTCATCATCAACAAAGGGTTTGAGAGAAATCAGATTTTTATTAGATAGGGATTTTTTATTCTGTAATTCTGAAATTTCCTTAGAGAATGATATATTTTGAAGAACTTTGACAATTAACTTCTGAGCTGAGTTGATTTCACTAATTTTAAGAGAACCTTGCAGTTTTTTATTTTTGTTCCTAGTATTGTGAACAAAACGTAAGACGTATGCCACTGTATGACTTAGAGAAGAGAACTTTGAAAATTTTGAGAAAACTTCATCCCAAAATAATTCTAGAATTGGTGTACTAACATTTACAAGGGTCACTTTCCTTTGTTCTGGGAGTTCTTCAATATCACAATGGGGGTCAGAGACATTTAAATTTAAAGTTGGAGAGTATAGAAAATCAGGTCCCTGAAACCAAATTCCTGAATCTATTATTTGCTGAGAAAAAATTCCACGTGACAAAATATCCGCAGGATTATTTTTTGAACTTACATATCTCCACTTACATCCTGAAGTCAGTTCTTGAATTTGACCAACACGATTTGACACAAAAGCAGTCCATCTGCTTGCATGGTCTCTGCACCAAGCTAGAGCAATCTGGGAATCTGACCATAAATTCACCGAGTCAATATTGAGGTTGTCATAAATTTTGATAATTTTTTGACTAAGTTTGGCTAGAAGCAACATTCCACAAAGTTCAAGCCGTGGGAGAGTAATTGACTTCAAGGGAGCCACTTTTGATTTGGCGGAGATAAGCGCGCAAGAGATAAAATCATCTGAATAAATTATGCGAAAATAGATACAAGCACCATAAGCGGCCATACTTGCATCTGAAAAACCGTGTAGTTCAATACTTCTGATAGTCTTGTCCTGAAACAAGCACCTAGGAATTTTTACATTTTTGAGAAGAGAAATAAATTCCACAAATTTCTTCCATTCATCTAGAAGATCCTTATCCACAATTTCTGAGTCCCAATCTAATTTCTTGAGCCAAAGTTTTTGCATCAAAATTTTTCCTTTTACTATCACAGGATTTACTAGTCCAAGAGGGTCAAAACATTGGGCTAGATTTGAGAGAACGAGTCTTTTCGTGGGGGGTTTATCACAACAACTTTGAGGGATTGAAATCGCTAGCATATCTTCGAGAGGTTGCCACTTTAGGCCTAATACTTTATTGGGGACATCTTCTAAATTCAAATCATATTCAATCACGTTTTCCTGCGAGATTTTTTCCAAAAAACTTTCAGAATTTGAACACCATTTATGTAGCCTAAAACCTGCACCTGACAAGAGAGCTACTAATTCCGAGTACAATTTTTCCAAATCTTCAATGTTATCAGATCCACTCAAAATATCATCCACATAACATTGAGTTAAAAGGGCTTGAGAACCTAAGGGGTACTGTTCTTGTTTAGAGCAGGCTACGTCTTTTATTACTCGAGTGGCAATAAAGGGAGCGAAATTAGTGCCATAGGTTACCGTTTGCAATTCTATGCACTTCAGGGGTTCACTTGGGTCATCACGCCAAAAAATGTTCTGAAGAAAGTTTTGTTCTGGATTTGTTTTTATCTGCCTGTACATTTTTTTTATATCGGCCGTGAGGGTGAATCGAAAGGATCGAAACCTGCATAAAATATCATACAGTTCTGGCTGTACTTGGTAGCCTTTTAGCATGACGTCATTAAGGGAAACACCAGAGGAGGTTGTAGTAGATGCGTCAAAGACTACCCGTAGTTTTGTGGTGATACTTTCTTCACGAATTACACAGAGATGTGGAATGAAATATTTATTTTCACCTTTTTCATTTTGTTGAGAGAGGGGAACATATCTAGCACGACCAAGGTCAACATATTCATCAATAAAATTCTTGTAGTCACAAAAAAGGTTTTTATCTTTCTGAAATCGTTTTTCGAGGGTGAAAAAGCGTTTTAGGGCAATATTAAAAGAATCACCTAACTTGTGGTGTTCGAGAGAGCTTTTTAAGGGCATATCTACCTGGTAGGATCCGTCTGCCAGGATTTTAGTAGTGGAGGTAAAAATATCTTCGGCTAACTGCTCTTCGGGAGCTAAAGAGGATTTTTCAGGAATTTCTTCAATATTCCAAAATTGTGTTAGCATATTGTCAAGATCTTGGGTTTGAACAAAAAATGAAACATTATTTTGTTCAATATTTTTACGTGAGTGAAAGGAGTTAGACTTAACATGGGGGTTAGTGCACTGAACTGGGACATTTCCAGCTATTATCCAGCCTAAGTGAGTGTTCAGAAGAGTAGGAAATCCGTTCCCCAATTTGTGTACACCTGGACAGATCAGTGAGTAAAATAAATCCGCCCCAACGAGCATGTCGATGTCTGATGGATTGAAAAAGCCAGGGTCGGCCAAACTGTCAGCCAAATCATCAGGAATCGCAAGTTTACCTACCTGAATAGGTACCTGTGGGAGTTTATAAGTTATTGTATCTAATAAGACACAAGAAACTAAAAATCTTTTACTACTATCCATATTAGAGTGTACAAAAACATCTGTCATTTCATTTGATAGAATACTATTTTGAGATATGCCAGAAATATTTAAATATTTTCTGTAAGTTTTACACTGAAGTTTTTTAACTAAATTTTGAGTAATAAATGAACTTTGGCTTCCATTATCCAATAAAATTTTAGCATTAATAGGGATACCTTGCTTACAGTACAAAGTAACTTGAGCAGTAGCCAAGAGAACGTGAGATTTCCTAGTGGAAAGAGTTGAGATAGAAATAGAATTATTATTTCGATTAACATTTCTACTCTCTGTATGGCCTGTGTTCACATGTTGATTCGAGTTTCGAGAAATTTGATTTTGGTTAGAATTATTATTTCTAGTATTTTGTACCGAATTTTGCGGAGAGTTATTTCTTTGAGTAGAATGTACATTTTGGGGGTTAGAGTTAGGGTTGCGCATTTGAGATGAATTATTATAATTTCCCTGTACGTGCAAGAGAGTGTGATGGAATCTATGACAAATTGAACATGTTTGATTTGACGGACACGCTCGCGTTGTGTGTTTTGTGCCCAGACAGTTAAAACATAAATTTTTAGATTTTACAAATTTTTCTCTATCATTAACGGAGATATTTAAGAACTTCTGACAAGAGTAAATTCTGTGTCCTAAAACATTACAATATAAACAAGAGAAAGTGCCATTCTGTGCGCTCTGAGAATTATTATTTACGTTATTTTGAGTTACAAGAGAAATTTTGTTCTTATTTTTGGACGGAAACGAATCACTGCTTGATAAATTCTCAAGAACAATACAACGTTTCTTCAAAAAGTCAAAAAAATTTTCCAAAGTGGGCAACACGTCAAGATCTCGAGCCATTTCAAATGATTTCTTAGTGCCAAAGTCTAGTTTCTTTTCAAATAGATAAATAAAGAGATATTCCAGAATTTCTGTTTCTGCAATATTTAATTTTTTAAGATTCTCCAAATTTTTTTCAAGAGTAGCAATAAATTCTCGGAGATTGGCGGAAGTACACTTTGGAATTGGAGCTATATCTAAAATATTATTAAAATAACTATTAACAACACAAGTTAAATTTTCATATCTTTGTTTTAAAATATTAATTGCCACTTGAAAGTTGCCATTAGTTATTTCTAAACTATCAATTAATGTCAAAGGTTCACCTGTTAATGACGATTTTAAATAAAAAAGTCGCTGAATGTCTTTTAAATTTCTATTATCTATAATAAGCGCGGAAAAAAGCTCATAAAAGCTTTTCCAATTAGAGATTTTTCCATCAAATGGCGTAATGTTTATTTCGGGCAGCTTTACAAAGGGATTTTGTACCTGCGATACGGGCGGAACTCCTTTGTTCACCGGTGATAATTTTTCAACACAGTCTTGCATAATCTCTAAAACTATATGAAACTTATTCTCTATTGCCACCCTGTCGGTAGAATCTGCATCTTCATATTCATCAATCTCATCCTGAACTTCACAATACTTTTGAAATGCCTCCCTTAGCAACTCTTCTCTATTTAAAAATAACCCTTTTTTAGTTTCCGAGTCTTTATTTTCATTTACCCAAGTACTAATACGAGTAATAGCCGCTTTCCACTTTTTACGTTCTTTTTTTAATTTTTGCAATTCCATTTTTAAAGAGCAAGAGAGCAAATTAAACAAATAAGATGCAGAAACTTTACCTTAAATTTACTTAACTAGACAAGAGAATCCAGATTTATTTTAAATCAAAAGAGCAACAAATTTTACACACCTCGTATAAATACAAAATCAAGCAAATTTACTTATAAGGAATATACCTAATTATATCTACCAAAATATAACAACTTATTTAAAAAACACAGAACAAGTAAATTCTATTTTTTGGTGCCACCCTATAAATAGCAACTAAAATAATTAGACAACACTTTTGGTTGCCATAAAAATGAGCACGATAAATAGAGCAGGGAGAGCTAAAACAACAAAAAAGAGCAAAGTGCAGTGCTTTTACACCACAAATTAATTATATACATTCAAATATCAATTTACATTGTTTATTTCAATTTTTAAAATGGAATTCTCTACTCTGTTTATCCGACAAAGAAACAATAATATAGGCAGATTAATCTTTAGATAAACAATACGCTGAAACAAACAATCTTTTATATGAATAAACGCGGTAACATTTTTATCACGTATACACAACACTCACTTATTTTATTTTTAACCGATCTTTAATTTCACTTTAGTTCAAGTCTAAATTAGAGATTTTTCGATAAATGTATATGTTCAAAAACTTACCGAAGTTTACTGTCTATTTCTTACCAATTCGAAGAGAACCCGTTGCTGAGATCAAATGGACGGGCACTTACTTTTGTCGGGATTGAAAAATTCCAATGGAGGGCTCGAAAAGGATCAAATAGAGCATTTAATTCAATCCGGCTCGAAGGACCAAATGTTGGAGCCACGAGGTTCTTCAACCTTGCTTTTCCAAACGGGGGTTTAACTGTAGAATAGGGGCTGGTTCATGGGGGGTAGGTAGGGTGAAGGACCACTGGTAAATACCAGAATAACACAAGTTTTTTTCTTCTTGCATGCAAACACTTTAATTAATAATATAACTTCTTTGATCTCTGGATCTCAATCGTTACAGTTATAAAAAATACAGGTAGGTTATCATATAACGAACTTGAGACTTTTTTTAAGTTAGGCTTGTCTAACCACAAAACACTATTCGAGCTGATCGAGAGAGCTGTTGGATAACTTTTTACTGAAGTTTCCAACCACAATACACTTTCGAGTTGAGCGTGAGCTATTGGAGAATAACTTTTTTTATTCTTCCACTTAAAAACTTGACCGACTTCACTGGTCGTCAGTTTATCGAGCGAGAGCGAGCTAATTCTTTTTTTTTTTACGCGAGCTGAGAGAGTTCTTCTTACAAGAGCTGAGTACTTTCTGACCCCTTTTCAATCGCGGAGCAGATAACTCTTTTTAATTTGTATTCACGTCCTTTTCTCTCTAAAAAGCCCCGCTGGCTGTTAAAAACTGCCAATCGCAATTTTCCTGACGAGGCCGAAAGTATCGGTTTATCTCTCGGCTTAATTTCACCGATGTTTCGCCTTTTTGCGGCACGAATCAAATAGATCTAGCAATCTTGGAAGCAATAAAAAATTAAAATATGATATTTCAACTTATTTAGAGGAATAAGCAACTTTTAAAAAGGTTTTAGAATAATATTTTCTTGTGAATGTTATAGAGAGTTTTGGCATGACCAGATTTGTTTATTAGATTCAATTAGTGGAATTATCTACTGACCCCGTTGTGAACGTTTTCACAACAAGCGGTATAACGTGCTGGGTGTGAAACCAAGAATTCTTGATGTTGATGGCATACCTCCTTCTTGAGAAATCGTTGTATTGTTATTATCTGATTCGCAAGTGAATGTTTCTGGGGGTTCTGAAATAGAAAGTTTGTCACTATGAGGCACAAGTCTCATGGCAGATGGTATATTTGGATAGTTGATAACCGACTTTTTCCTCTTGAATATACCTGTGTCTTGCCCAACACCAGGCGTGATGCAGAAATAGCAATCATTAACATGATTTGAAGGTTATCTCGAGATCATTGGGACAGCAAACCGCAAGATCGTTTTTTACTATTTAACCAGTTTCTCAGACTTGAAGCGCATGCATTACAGCCGATATGTGGCGCCCACTGTTTAACTAGATCCCCAATATTGCAACCGAAATAAAGTTTATAGGTTTTTTTATTAATGGAATAATTGACCGCTTCTAAGACGCAAAAGGTACCTCACCATAAACATAACAGAGGATTGTTTACACACTTGAGAGACATTTTAAAATCTCAAGTATTCGGTTCGACTCACAAACGTCGACTGACTAACCCCTCCGCCTTATATACGATACCCAAATACGGCTTCTATATTTTCAGAGAATATTCAATTCCATAATATTCGCAATAGTGGTGTTTGTCACTTATTTGTATTCCGTGGCTGTTGAGCACAAAGCTGATATAAAAGTCGATTTACATGGGTTTAAATCTCCTTTATTTTAAGTCCTGAGGGTTAGGACTTCCTATGTGTTGGTCATCTTTTGGGATCCCCCGTGTGGTATGTAAAATTTACCTAACTTGGGAAAACGTATATTTGGCAACGGTGCTCCTCTCAATTCTTATAACAATACAAATATACCATGTACATTCTTGCGATTACATTGTCAATATATAGGGAGACATAATTTCATGTATCTCTAAAACTTGAATTAATATTAAAAAGATAAGTTTAGTTTCGGTTTTAGGACTCCAAAAATGGTAAAATTTAGTCAATTTCATTTTAGATACATTTTGGTTTTTGTCTAGTGTAATTAATTGCAACTGAAAAAATAGGATGAAAACCATATTCCTAACTACAAGATCAAAATAAGTTAGGAACCATCGGAAAAATGGTATCAGTCTTAGGGATCATATCACAAATGAAACCAAGAGACAAAGAACCAAAGTAGACGATGCGAATAAGTGAAGAGCTCAGTTAGAAATGATCAAGGAACATCGCGAGCCAAAATGATTCCTGGTGGACAATGCAAAATCTGCAATGGAGAGCATGTCAACATAAAAAACATCAAAAGTGCTAAGAGGCGCTGGATCCACGATATTAAAAAGAGGGTTAACAGGAATTGGAACCAGAAAGCACAACTAAGAGAGTCATTGAAAAGGGTAAGAGAGGCCTAGGAATGAACTATAAGCAACTTTAGAACAAGCGACTGCTTGAAGGATTCGCCTTTTTTGTAGTTAGGTATGCTTGCCTAACTAATGGGTTCGAGGTCTTTCTGCATATAGTGGTGCACTCTCATGGGAAATATTTCCTCTCTTTCCTGGTTGTTCCTTGTAATGTGAGGTACGACTGTGTTATAACAAAATACGTATATCGTTAAAGTATGAGTCTAATAATTCTAATTATTTAATAATGTGAAACTAGATAAACTTTATATAAAGTTAAATAAAAATTTATTTTTCATCTAATGCAGAATTTAGTGATGACACTGTATCTATTGTTTGTTTTGATTATAATGTGTATAACTTTTAGGCACAAACTACATTTCCAAAAATAGTTATTTTACGAAGTTATCTTATACAGAGTCAAAAATAAATAAATTTTGCATAACAAGTTACCAAATTTTAATATCCCTGTTTGGATGTTGTCGAAAAACACACATTTAATATGGCGCTACTTTAAACAAAATATATCTGGAATAAAGCATTGTCAAAACTAAAAAGTTTTATGTAGATTGCGTTGAGTCTTATTTTGCAACAGAGGTGCAATTTACAAAAAAAGGGCAAAAAATCTAAATTATATTATGCAACTGAAATTTTATATATGGGTTAAAAATTGCATTTAGAAAAACTTTTTTCAATAACTTTTTTCGATATTTTGAGATACAACCCATTTTTGAATTTTTTTTCGGAAAAAAATTAAAATTTGATAGATAATGCTAATCATGTGACTACTATTTTTTTGGTTAATTTTCATCCCAATCGAAGCAGAAATTGATGCCAAAGTCAAATTTCGAATGAAGCTAATATTAAAAAAATACCATGTGATGCGGAATTTACTGGTCACACTGTATATATATATATATATATATATATATATATATATATATATATATATATATATATATATATATATATATATATATATATATATATTTAACTAAAGATAAAATACATATCATATTACTGAAATGTAACATTCTGTGTCATTTAGAACCTATTAAAAATGTTACTAAAACCCAACAAATTTTGTGGTCTTCAGACTATATACAAAGTTTATAAAACTAAAACTAGATATATTCTTATATCAAGACACGCTACTGATGCACAGGCGATTAATTTGATGTGGAACATAATAATATAACAGAGTCCCTTTACAACCTGTTACGTCCAAAAATAGCCATAAAACAAAAAAGAGACGATCTGGTCAACCTTCCTGACTGAGCTGTTCGCAGAATTTCAATCAATATATAGTAGAAATAAATTGGTCTTAACCTCAATCAGGAAGTGAGAAATCCTGATTTAAGAGCCTGAGGCAAACGACCTATGCTGATGCTGATATTTAACTTTAACCTTCACGATGGCTATTTTACAACCATTTGCAGTGACGGATTACAGAAAAATACCGTATTTTTAGCATTGTGAAAACTAACAAATACATATTGACGTTCAATTTTTTTTACAGAAATTGTTATATATATATATATATATATATATATATATATATATATATATATATATATATATATATATATATATATAAAGGAATCAAAAAATTGATCGATCAAAGCACTACAAAAAGCCAGGGAAATTTTCTGGAGCCAACAACTATGAACAGAGTAACATCAAGCAAGTAATAACTCATATTTACATATAACAAAATATAGTGGCGTAGATCTTAATAATTATGGCATGAGTAGCTATTCTGAGCTACTTCAAAAATTCTTAATTTCCATGTTCTCTCATCCTATGTTGTTGTAAATGAATACTGCCGTAAGTTAATTATCTAAAATATTTCTAATATTCACAATAGAACTTCCTAATTATATATAGATAACACCCAAAAAAGATGAAGATATAATTTTAATTAGAAATGTAGTTCCTTAATATGAATATTTTTCGTAAAAAATAATTAATGTCACATCCGATTATAAGTTTGTCTATATTATTAAACATTTTTTATACTCATTATAAACTTTGTTTTTTTTAAATTTTTTTCCGATCAACATGGTAGGTGTATAACGTTAAGATAATAAAAATCTTATAAAAAAACACAATAATCTTAATAAGCAGATTACTTTTTTATTTTTATCTGACCTTCTCAAAGGTATTCATTAAATATTACAAAAATATATAAAGAAAGCTCTTTCAGACGCATTTCAAGTTGAGTGTTCTAAATATCAAACATTACTATATATATTGATCAACTTTAAAATGGATCAATTACTTTTTTATTCTTGTCGGACTTTCGCGAAGATTTTGATTAAATAATAAAAGTGGAATGTACTGAACAACAAACATTACTGCATAGTCACATATTTGTCAAATTTCAAATGGATCATACTTATAATATCTAAAACGTTTTCAAAAAGAAATTATGTTTATAGACACTCATAGCACAAATAATAAATTATGCTAATATTACCCACTATAATTAAGAAAAAATTGTTTATTAAAATCTAAAATTTAGTATTGAACTTTTTGACCTTAATTAACTTAAAGAAGATGTTATCTTAAAGCTGGACTAATTTAAAAACACGAAATTATAATTTATAAATACAACAATAAGACACCTGAATATGAATCTTTAAAATACAAATTAACAGGATCCTTTTTTAAATCAAAAGAAAATAATAATTTTATCTAATTTCGAAAAATTTACATCTGTTTTATAATTTTCAAAGTTTGCTCTTGTTGAATTAATTTTTTTTTACCAAGACATGTTTAACATAAAGTGGGACTTTTTAAAACTATAATGATTCCTGATATTTTGATAATTTTATCAATGGATATGTCGAAGGCTTATCGTATAGATAACAGAATACACGCTCGTTGAAAAGGCTGGCTAAATATATTCATCTGAAAACAGGACACTTATAAGTTGAACTCCTGTAAAATAAAAAAAAATGAAAAATTGTTACAGTTTTGTTATTTTACAATAAAAATTATAAATATTTGTACTGATAATACCAACAATAAAGCTAATAAATTAATCCCTTATTTTCATCAAATAGTCTGTTTAATAAATGTTAAATTAAAACATAAAAGTTTATTCACCTATCACATCAAAAATTGGTATTGTAAAAAAAATTCAAGTAGAAAAGAAACTATTTATGTTCTTTCCTATAACTGCTCCAAAGGAGAAGAAATACAAGCAACTATTTAACCACATATATTTATTTATTTCTTCCTGAAATCTTAATTTTTCAGTTTCGCACTACTCCGGTATATGTATAGATGACGTTAGACTGACAACAATTTTCAGTTTGACAGCGAGAAGTCGGCAGGTTTAATACTGCCGATATGTCTCAGAATTTATATTCTATAGAGACAGTTGTTTCCTGCGAGTGTTGCTCTTGGTTCGATACAGCTCTACTGACGAGACAATTGGGTGATTGAAACGCGTATGGAGAGAGATCCAGGTTTGTATTTGCAGGAAATCATCTGTTTGTATATATCCTTTCTTTCAGTTGTTTGACAGGAGAATAAATATAGGCAATATTAATTCACATTGTGACTCTCTCCATATAAAAATCTCACAAACTTAACAGAAATACGGCACCATTAATATATTAATCAAAATTATTATAAATTTCTTCCCGGTTCATTTTATTTTGAGTTGCAGAAAATTGGGTCAAATTTATCGTTTAGCAAGCAAGTGATAAATTTTTTTATATTAATTTTCACTATAAGAATATAAGCTTAAATTTGCTATGTCTGGTTGTAATAATATTTTCCATGTACAGCAATTGAACGAATCTTTCCGTTATATATTTAGGATATGCAACTAAAAGGATATAAATCAATAAACCAGAAATAAATAAACAAAGAGTGTGAATATTCTTAGTTTAAACCATAGACAAAATAGAAAGATACTAGACCTCGGATCTATACAAGAAAGTTGGTACACGCATAGAAAGAGACAGAGTTTTCGACGAATAGTACCTCTCTTTCTAAAGGCGTAGCTAAGAATGATATTTCAAACGTCGTTGAAGATACCTGTCATCTGAAAGAAATGAGAAAGAGAGGTGCTATTCATCGAAAACGCTCTGTATCTTTCTAAGCGTGAGCCAGATTTCTTCTATAGGATCAGCAGTCTATATTACGAACTATTAGTTACTCTTATGTTTATGATTTAAACTTAGTATTACTAAAATTATGAGGTTACATTACGAATTTATAGCCATAACTGAAACGCCTATGTTGTTTCTGTTACTTATTTATTTAGAGTTAAGGATCTGACCTCGAAATCTAAGATAATCCGCTTATTGCAAAAGCAAATTTATGGAAAGGGGTGCTCATCAATGATGTATTGCTTCAATTAAATCGACAGACTTTCGAAAACTCATTAGACGAAAGTCAATCATACAGCAGTTTCAAATTTAAAATAAAACATTTCGGTATTTTGCATGAATCGTTAATTTTGTGCATGTAACAGTTGGCCTTTTAAATTAAAACAGGTTATTTTATATTCCAAATTATTTATTAATAATTTTTTATGGAAACGTTTTTAAAAATACAAAGGAATTTCTTAGTATATTTTAGAATTTTCGTACTGACAACGGTAGCTTTAGAATTTATCATCTAATCTAATTATTTTCTGGGAATAGTACAATATTGGAAATTATGGTGTAATATGTTTATCCTAACAAAATTTATATGATTTTTTTTTTATTTTCAATATCTAACATATAAGTTAATGATTTCGAGATTCATCTATACCATTTTGACATACATAGAAAATGATAGATTTATCTTAGTTTTTGTTGCGTAATTTTTTATAAATTTCGAACTCATGCTTCTTGTCAGTGTAGGATAAGTAAGAAGATTCAACCACAGGAAACGCCCACCATTTAATTAACCTATATCGAACAAAATAAAAAGTCCAAAGAAGCAACGAAATTTCTCTGCATCATACGTAATATGCATAGAGTTACTTCAGTGTGTGTTGAGCCCAGAACAAGAATGTTAGAGAAATGTCGCAACCATGTATTTGAAACGTCACACAAGGCCATCCCTTGATGAAGTGGGCGATCCCACTTGCTGAAGTGTGTGTTGAAATTGCCTAATATAACACCTAATAGAGAACCCTGTAGATAGTAGCGCCCTCTCGTAGCAGCTAGAAATACTTAGATAACAGCGCACTCTCCTAGCAGCTAGACTAAGTAATTATTTAAGGCTTTGTAATAAATTTAAATATGTTCAGCAACTTCCAAGAAAAAACCCATTTAAAAGAATACGTTATCAAAAAAACATTATACTAAAAAAAGGAATACATAAAAACCATATTTACTTTTAAAATATGGTTTATATTTCATTTCCATTCTTTAGTGAAGTTTCTTTGAACAAAATATTCTATAAACATTTTTTTCCTTGAAGGTGCTAAAAATATTCAAATTTATTACAAATCTTTGAATTTATTATTTAAAACTAACTAAAAATACTTAATTCTCCTTTGAACAATTTTATATGAATAATAACTAATTGATTTTTGTTATCGTGAAAATTTCATTTTAAATAATAATTTCCTAAAAAATTAGAGAATTTTGCTAGTTCTTCTAAAGTTGCAACTATGTAATATTTATAAATACCTAATATTTCCTCTTTTTAAAACTAATAATACAGCTTAACGAATTGAAAATAATATCCTTTTCTATTCAAAGTCAGCAATGTCAAAAAATAACAAAAGTACCCAAAGTTATTTATTTATATTATTGAAATAATAATATACATACAATATATTAATATTAAATTTAGTAGAGCCTTATAACCAAGCTGCAATACTTGATCATTTCCATATTATACCTGTAAAAAAAAGTATATCAATAAAAATTGAAACTGTGATTTACCAGGGTGAATTAAATTTAAACCCAGTCTAAACTGAAAGCTCACAGCTAGATTCACTAAGAAGGTTTAAGATTTAGACCCACAGAAGTTAGATCTAGTAGACCAATTTTCTTTTGTTTATGATTCTGTCATAATTTATATTACATATGTCAACAAATACAACACTTATATAGGGAGATTAAGAATAAAAACCTAGCGATAAAACCTTGAAATATCTAAGAGAAATAGTTGTGTCCGAAAATGATAAAATTCTCCATTTTTGCAGGTTCAGTACAAAAAGAAAATTATTTTTATGGTTCAAAACTTGTTTGACTTATTGTTATTCTCGTCAGTTCCAACTTTCCACTGCGAGTTTAGACCGGTTTTACAGTTACACTATCTTAATGAATTAGGGGGTACGGATTTAAATTAACACTTTTCTATGTATTAATTCAAAAAATATTTTGTTTTTAAATAGATGGAAATGAAAAATTTTGTTTGCTTTTATATGATAAGAACTCTCCCTACCCCTAAAACACCTTTTTACACTTGAAACTAACTGTAATAATTACTTGAGATATTCAAGATAACTTTTCTATTGGCTGAATGTTACTACAAATCATTTTAAACTAAAAAATGACAGTAGTAAACTTCAGCCATTAATATAAAAGGTACTATAACAAGTTTAAAAATTAAAATAATTTATACATTACTTACAATACATATTCAACAATTTAAACAGTAAAAAGAGTGATTTTCTACACGACGACTTTTTCTCAGTTGGAAGGTCCTGAAATATCATTTTAAAATAATAAAGATTACAAAAAAATACAACAGCTTGAAGAATCTAAAATGTAAAAAGAAATGATCTTATAATTAAAGAATGGCTTATAAATTATATATACAGACAAAAAGCAAAATTATTTATACTTCATAAAAATATACAATCATTATTCACAATATAACCAAATCATATTATAAATTAAAACGTGAAAAGAAAATTATTCATTATTTAAAATCTGCCAGTACAAAAATCAATAACTTAGTTGTCATCCATCATATTTTATAAAGATTAAAGCTTCCAACTTTTACAATATCCATACTATTGGTAGAAAACGGCTTGAGGGAGATGATCTGTTAGAATTATGCTACTGATATATTACTAAAATTAAATCATCATAAACTTAATTTTTGCTTTTTAAATCTATTACTTTTTTTGAATGTCTCTTAGAAAACTCTGAAACTTTTTTCTATCTTTACAAAACTTAAAAATAGTTAAACGTAAACATAAAAAAAAGATGCAAGCATTTTACAGACGTTATCTGTCATATCTATTAAATTTTGACTCGCGTACTTTAAACAGGTGATATTATACTCTTTAAACTTGACAAATAGATGTTCACTATAAGTATCAGAAGCAAAAATTTTGTTATTACATTGAGAACATTTAGGTTAGGTAAATAAAGTTTTTCATTTCAGTTGGGACTCGAACAAACATGCTCATGCCTTCAGGGCTGGCACCCTTCCTATTTGGCTACTGAGACTCATGAATAATAGTTATACTAGTAACATTTCACATTCAAAAGTCACACTTTTATGTCTAAAATAATAAAAATTTATCTTGTTCAGAGTATATTTTTTAAATGTTCATATTAAACTTTAACTATATCTGTTATTTGTGTTTAATGATGTTATCTTAAATATGTGTAACCCTTTAAAAAAAACACATTACGAACCTGAATTCATCTTAGTTGACTAAGCTTGTTTGTAAGTAAAAAAAAAACATAACAATAGCATTAAACAAAATTTATTTACACAGAATAAAATACAAAATATAATGAACATTTCTCTAAAAAAGCAGCCTTTGAAAAAGGTACTGATTTTTTACTTTAATTCTAAAATAAATTCCTCCGACTTAAAAATTAGGAGGAGAAAACAAGATGATTTTATCAAAGAAAGAATAAATTTCTCTACTACTATTTATTGTGACAAGTCTCATATAGACTAAAACTATGTTACTTTTCTAAAATTACAACTGTAAAATACCATCAACTAGTTTTTTTCATGTTCATACTGCTTCAGATAAGGTGAATTTGAGCTCATATATTACTAAACACAAAAAAATAAAATAAACTCTAGAGGCAAAATTTGAAACTCCTATAACTGATTAGAAACCATTACTCTACAGAGTCGTCTACGAAAACCACCAAACAAAGTAAATATTTATAATTCATTGTACCTCACCAAAGTTGAAATTTAATACGTAAGTTTATAATTTATTCAATAAAAATTGAAAAGCATTAGTATTTCTAACTTTAAATCTACATTTTTTGTTTTGTATCGCATTATGCGAGCAAAAATAAAAACAAAACAGAGCAAGATTTTGAGGCAGATGATTGTTATTACAAGTTATATTCATTACTTGTTAAAAGTTAACTTACAGATCATACTTACAATACCTGCCTTTCGCCACCCAAGCATGAAAACACGATACAAAAATTTGGGGCCACGTATGAATTACCATGCGTCTTCTACAACAAAATACGAACTATTAAGTAAGTGATTGGAAAAGTATAAAAGAATTCTGTCTTTACTTACCAAAATTTTGGGAAAAATACTGAAAAAAATCTTATAGTATAACGTTTTCAATTGCTTGAGAACTATAGTTTCTCTTATATATGCATGTATTTATACATACAAACTGCAAAGGGTATTATATTCATTGTTAATTTTCAAATTGCAATATTTACGATCAACACGATAGTAAAACTTTTTTTTAAATCCTAAATTAAATATAAGTACAACATATAATTTTAAAATGGATTTTATTTTTTAGAAGTAAAGCATGGACGTTCGTAGATTTCTTTTCTACAATTTCATAGTTGGGCAGTTTAGAGTATGTAGAAAATGGGGGCAAATTGTCACAACATTAGTATACTACTATCACTTTTAAAATTCATACGTACTAATCTATTGCATCTAAAATCTTATTTGTTATATTGCCTAATTTTGATATTTAATTTTGCATACTAACCATTCCAAAATATTGTATTAATAGCTTTTAATTTTTATCTAAATCTAATTTGACTCACTACTGGCAAACCTTAATTTTTAGTCGTACAGGAATTATATTTCAAGTTATTTCCTAGTTAGAGTACCTAAATTAGTATACTAATCGTTTCCTAAATATTAAATTTGCCACTTCGGATAAATACTAATTCGAATTAAATTAATGGCAACATTTAACTTCATTTAAAGTAAAAATTGAAACTTCTATATTTACTAATACTATATATTTCTTAAGGCGCGTTCACATTATTAAAAATTTACATTGTGTGGGGCATGCGGCAAAAATGTGTGCATTCATATACAATTTATGCAAGTGTGGACTCGCATAAATCATATATGAACGCACAAATTTTTGCCGCAAAACTTAAATTTTTATTAATGTGGACGCGGATTTAAATATTGTAGTGATGACTCCGAATTATGGCCTAATATCAGTCTGAACTAATTTATTAGCCATTTATTTTTCACTTGCTCTGCAAAAGCAGAAGTTGACCTATTTCAAGTCATTTTATAGTTACGATATCCAAACATCCTTCTGGAGGTTCTAAATACTATACACAAATAATGCGGTAAGGAGTGTCAGTTAATCCTCACAAAACTGTACTTTGACTTATATCCTGAAAACGTGAAACAATAAACTATGCTGTATCTGGAGCTTACTGCTAATCACAGGGAGGCAAATAATTCAAGCTCTACTTAGCTACCTTTCCGATATATTTATCTTCAAAAAAAGAAGAAAAATAAGCTAAAAACATATTATATTAAATAGCTATTAGTAAGCCAAATATTTGTTATGTGAAGAAAACCTAGCTATTGCAGGACATTCCCTCTCTAAACACGATTGATTACATATATCTCAAATCACCAACTATAATACGCCGAACGAGGTAATCTTCCCAAAAAAGGAAGATTGGGTTCACAATAAAAGCGAACTTCAGAGAGCGAATATTTATTGGTAACAGAATCAAAGCAGGTGTAAGAACTGAATCACGTATTATAAAAATGCGTGCACCAAAAATCCAAACGGCAATCCATAACCGTCCTAACAAATCTAGCTTGACAGAAGATAATTATCTGTGATTTAAATTAATAAAATTACTATTTTCATTGAGATCCTAAATTGTTGTATATATATATATATATATATATATATATATATATATATATATATATATATATATATATATATATATATATATACATATATATATATATATATAAATATATACCGAATGTAATGGCCTGACGAGTCTCATACTAGGACGAAACAGCACTATCGTTATTTTTCGGACCAGGAGTTTTTCCATGTTCTTTGAAGATCTCCGCACTTTTTAGCATGATAATGATATTTATCAACGGTCTTTGTCCGCATAGCCGAGAATTTATTATTTTATTTTAAAATTACATGAACGATAACTTCTCTTTTTAATTTTATATTTGTTGGCTTAAAACATACACAACAGTTTTCTTAGGGGGATCGTTGGTGCGATACTGAACTTGAACTGTGGAATTCATAGTTAGTTTGGTTGCCGATGCCGAATAATGCGACCTCAGTCCTTAGAGTAGCAAGTTCATGTATCGAGTTTTGATATATTTCTTTTTTAATTTACCGTCGCGCCACCACATGGCGGTTTTATACAACATTTATTGATTTGTGTTATTCTTATGTTATTGAGCGAGCCATCGAGATGTCGCCACTGTGTCTTATCGACAATTTTTCAACCATGAAATCTATTTATAGGATATAGATACGAGATGATAGTTTGTATCGAATGCAATGGCCTGACAAATCCGATACTAGGATGAAACAGCGCTGTCGTCATTTTTCAGACCCGGAGTTTTTCCATGTTCTTTGAAGATTTCCGCACTTTTTAGCATGAGGATA